>LJIJ01000267.1:0-157922 GCA_001718145.1 Orchesella cincta | reverse complement strand
GTTTCAATCCACGAATCCAGGTCAGCAAACTCTGTAAGGAAGCCAATAGAAAAACCGTGTCACCTTTCGCTAGCTATTTGTCTTAGAGAAATATTACTTTCTTATGCAGTTTCCTGTATATCGTATTTTTACTTACGCTGGTTCCTCTCATTATCTTCGGCAGTAATGAAGGCCCTCCCTCCCCATATGACCAGCTTATTAATAGCATCTCCTTCTCCACAATCCGCAGCCATGAAGAGAGCAGTGATTGCACCGTCACTCCAACCGAGAACTGAGTACTTTGAGAACCCCAGCACCTAATATAAACCAGAATAATATAGATTTTCCAACTTCTTCGATTACGATGAAGGAGAGTAACAACTTTGTGTCTTTCTAACCTGCATGATCTCGAAGGCCCACTTCGAGTCGCGAATATAATATTCCACGCCAGCACTGAAGTCTCTGTCTGGGGGTCTACTTTTCCCGAAACCTATTAGAATGTTCCACAGACACTCGTTACTAGATGCACACAATATCCCAACACTTCAAAATTAAAGCTCAAACTTTCCTTACCTGGAGCGTCCCAAATAACCACAGTGAACTTTTCAGAATCAAAAAGATTCATCACAGAGCCAAAGTCGTGCTCCACGAATCCTTAAAAAGCAATAAAACATGGGATTATTTAATGAACTCAATGGATAGCTTATCACTCAGTATTAATTCGAAAACATTTATGGATTGTATTCCGTAATAAACATGAATAACTTACCAAGAGCTCCAGGAAGGCAGAGAATCACCTGAGGACCCTTGCCGACCTGCTCCACATTTATCTCCACTTCACCAACTTTGACTTTTGTCTGGACCATCTTCCAGCCTTTTCTAGAAGCCTTTACAACAACAACTTTTGAAATTAATCGAGAAAGTCAAGTTCTTTTGACATTAGCCGTTGAAAAACTATAGCAACTAATAAAAATGTCAAAATCACTCTAAAATGCCCTTCAACTTTCAGTCTTCACCAAGCTCGTCTTCAAAAAAAACTCCTACAATTTCTTGCAACAAAATCACCACAATTAATTAGTAATCACACACCAACTATGCAATATCCCCTTTAACCATTTTCGATTCTACAATGATGGTCAAAGGTTTTAATGGAACACTAATGTAAACAAGCAACACTACAAGGACATGAGAGTTGTTGTCAACTAGCTCAACCCAAAATCTTTTTACTGCTATGGTATAACAATTTTTGCAATTTATAACGAAGAAATATCTTGGTGGCGCCGTGAATGAGCAAAAATCATTTATTTACTTTGCGCGACACTGTATGCCCTTATCCCGATGCCCTGCTATCCAGATGCAGCAATGAATACAGATTTTTCGTGTAGTTGGCTTCTACAACGAAACGTTATGCATTTTCGTGTTTACGACGTTGAGTTGAAGTTGAGGAGTTGGGGGAAGTAAAGATTATGCAAAAGATTTGAGTTGATGGATTGGATCTATGTTACGCGTATAATCATTTGAGGATGCTAGGTTTTCTGTTATGAGAAATAAGTTGGGGTTGAGATGGATAATTCCATACTTTTTTCAAAATTTTAGTATTACATATATACGAAATACAAAATCAGTATGAGATATTTTTTGTTCTGCTAAGTTTATATTGCGTTCAAAGCGTCTCTCAAATTCGGTACGAAGAAATCATGATTTCATTCTCAATCGACGTTAATTATGCAAATCAAAGGTTACTTTTTGAAGTTGATTCTTGCACATGGAATTTATCACCATTCACTCATTTCATTTTTCTTGCATTTTAATATAAAGTATATTTTATTCTAACACCCACATTGGAAACAGTTACATGCATTTATATGAGAAATACGTACTTCAATGTATTTGAGGACAAAGTAAAAAATACGATAGAATGAAAAACAATGTAGTGATATAGATTACATTATATAACCCAAACCATATTGAACATGTATACTTCTGTGAGTGCTGAAGCGATTTAGATCGACATTCGACGACCATCGCTGCTTCGGATGACTAGAGGAATGTAATGAAATATTTTAGCGTTTGGAAGATTATTTGTTACGGGCTAAAATCCTTTTTCTAATGCTACTTCACAGTCATAAAGTGCTAGCTACCTGTATCAGTGTCCCAAGAATTATCCATGTCCGAATCAGCATCAGCAACAGCAAAAACCTTAGGTAGACCTGTGCGCAACTTCTTAACTGACTTTTCATTGCTGCCATCTATAGCCTTTCCATTATAGCGACGAGTCTTCTTGCTACAAGCTGCCGCAATCCTGTCAGAGCGACGAGTTTTCACGCACTTGGGTGCAATTTCCCTTTGACTTTCACCAGCAAGAATACTGACAGTATACGGATCAGACAAGTGTGTCATTGCATCCCAAACGTATTGCAGAGTTCCTAATTGGATACCACCTGAACTGGACGCGCTCAAACTTTCTGAGCACGGTGCCAAAGCCGAACTGGATTCACTCAAACTTTCTGAGAAGGATTCCAAAGCCGACATTGATCCTATAAGGGGCGGCGTTGTCAAATTTAAAACCACAGGTTCTTGCTCGGCGTCAGAGGACTTGGAACGCCTCAGTGATTTCCTTGTCGGAGCTTGAGCTTGGGTGCGTTGTCTTTTGCGCGTGCTTCCACTTGTCGCACCTTCCATTTCATATGGGAGGACCGCAGCTGGTGGTAACCCTTTCTCGAACTCGGTATACGGAACAATAGATAATTCCTCATGGAAATTTTCACTGAACCACCTCTCAGTCGGAGGATACTAGCAAAGTAAATTCAATATTAGAGTCCTCCATAAACAATTTATTCTGTTTCCACAGTTTACCTCGAAAGAGAAGGTACCCCAACTTGAAGCACCACCCCCTTCAGATTCTTGTGTAGCCTCCTCCATACCTTGCGGAAACGGGGAAACTAGGGGTTGCCCAGTAGGAGGCATCTTCTCAACAGGTAGCAATTCTTCACCCTGATTGATACCTTCCATAGACTTTCGAGGATTGATCATGCTTTTATTGATTGTGCTGTGTGGTTCCTCTACGCGAAGAAGAGTTGACAAAGTGGATGTACAACCCAAAACTTCGGTATTATGATGATACTAAAAACACAATGAACATTTCCCATCTCACGCATATGACTAAACAGACATTTAGTACCAACGTCAGTTCCGTTACCTTTGAATGCGATGAAATTCCTTCAATCTCAATAGTTAATTGTTTACTTCAATCTCATCAGTTCATTAGCATCCCTTGAGACAGTTTCAAATTGTAACCACCGTGTCTGCGAATGATATCTGTACCAGCACTAGATGACAATGACAAGGTTTCTAAACTGCAGGAAAGGAATAGATGTCCTGCACACAGCGTGTACGCAAAAATGTTCGAAACTCTTCGCTATGTCTTCCAATCAGCCCAAAAACCGGAAGGAAATGATGTTTTCAATTAACTGCACCGACGAATTAAAAAAGATTCCGGAAGACGATACAATTGATATAATATGTATATATTTTCTCGTTTATATGTTTTTTACATCTTTTATCTTGCTTGCCTAATCACATTAACACAACTTTCATTCCCCGTAAATTTATACATTGACATTAAAAGGAAGATATATTTTTACAGAAAACTCCTTTTGAAAATAACATGTACAATTCACTACACTTAAAACTACAAAGTACTCAGCTCAAAAGTTTTATAGGCAACAAATGAAATACACTGATAAATAAGTTTTCGCATTCGATACTAAATCAGAGCTGATTTTGAGGTGTTAAGTTTGTTATCATATCAACGACAAATGTGTATATAAATCGTATAAACTGTCGTGCCTTGCTCCGACTTGTTCATAAATAATATGAAAACAAATAATATTTTAAATTTCTCAATAATTATATAAACATAATACAAAATGATCTTTGTAATAAAAAATATTAGCCTAATTCAGACACCACACAAGCAACACGCAAGCCTAAAGTTGAATATTTAAAATTAATTTACACACGTCAAACCACCAAAATATATATTTACTGTCGTAGAGTAAAACAAGAGTAATAATTATTGGAGACGAGTTGACATTGAATATTTAGCTTCAACTTCCAACGTCAAAATCATCACCACCAACATAATATATATGTTTGTAGATACTTGTAAGTCTTTCGTGAGTTGTATGAACAACACTGGAAAAGGGGTAGTATATTGTGAGCAATAAAAAAAACGTAATAAGTAGCAGTTACATAAAACAATTGATTGATTGTCACCATTTTCCCCTTCAGTTCCCTGGCCTATAAAAAAGAGTATGTAGCAAGAATCCATGAGCATACAATTGTTCTTTTTCTCAGAATTCGTATGAACATTGAGTTGTTATCGTTGTAAGAACTGCGCAGCTTCCAAAAACATAAACTTCCTTGTAAATATCTCAAGACTTGATTCAGTCCAGGAAAACCCTTTAGGTTCTACTAACTAATGAATAATATCCATGAATTAAGTAAAAAGTTTCAAAATGTTGTGTTCTGCAGTTGCAGATAAAAAAAACTTAGTCTACAAATCAACAGCGGGATATTATATGATTTAGCGAGAAAACAAGGCTTAAAAGATTATAACTGAGAAAACAAATTAGTTAGTTACCTCAATTTAAAATTTGCTACTACACAACTATAATAATTGATTTAAGGGTAAGGTAACACGGAATTGTGGTTTGGTATAAGAAGTATGAATAAAAAGGTTTAAAAACAGCATCAGAAACGCAATGCCTAATTTAAAACAAAGTACAAAAGCAGATCTTTATAAAATATTGGGTCCGGAAATTTTGGACCTATATAAAGGCTTAGTGCTAACTAACATCTAAAAATAAGCTTAACCTTCCTAACTTGTTGCAATAAAAAGTAATTGCGGAATAGGAAAATCTGTAGTGCTCAAAAGAATTTGCCAATGGAACATAAAAAGAGAAAGTACCAGAGAAAAAGGTTCTTTGGACGATCTTCCATTTTTCAATTCCAATTTAAAAAAATAGAATATCCTGAAATTGAATAAGTTTTTAGGGCGGAATATGTTAAGTACCATTTTGTTCCTTCGTAGCACACCATAAGTATATTATACCATACGTCATGATATGATAAAACAGGTAGCACCCACGAGTAATAAAAATATAAGGTTGGTTTTGCTTTGTTTTTTTGTGTATCACTACTAAACACCACTTGACTTTAACAGGGACACCGTCGATTTACATATAATCAGTAGTACAACAAATGTTTGCATTTATCT
Source organism: Orchesella cincta (assembly GCA_001718145.1). Taxonomy (NCBI): domain Eukaryota; kingdom Metazoa; phylum Arthropoda; class Collembola; order Entomobryomorpha; family Orchesellidae; genus Orchesella; species Orchesella cincta. Next base: position 152,662 of record LJIJ01000267.1, on the reverse strand, counting down.
CAACCAACTAACTACATCTGAATCACAATGTTTGTCACAAGTAGACCTTTTTTTGTATACAAAATTTTTGCGTATTGCTATATTTCTTTTTACTCCTATCTAAATTTCAATAATTGCAATTTACTTTGTTGTGTACTAAAAAAAAGTCCACCCTTAGAAAATAAAATTGTCACGGTAATACTTCAACAATCTTGTGAAAGTGACTAATTTAAGTAAAACGTACTAAAACTACATTATTATATATAAAAACACTAAATGTTTGTGCAAAAAACGAATTGTTCAACTTTGTTGAAGAAGCACAAACAAATTGCATTGGAAAGAACGATTTTACTTTTTACGGGTTCCGAATTCCAATCGACTATATCTTCGTAAATTTTGGAATGGTCGAGACGAGAAGCTAATACTTTTGTGTTGTTTCCCAAGTTATTGAGCCTTTGCACGTCGTGCTTGATTCTTTTTAGCTTTCAACCACATTTGGAGAATGGTCCTGTAGCTCACTTGTGACAAGTAGTTGGGGAAGAAGAATTGACCCCAGCTGATTCCAAACAACTAGAATTTAAAGATAAAAGGGGTAAGAGTAATCCACAGTTTTTATTTTGCCCAAAAGTCCAATCAGTTCTAAAACTCACCATAACGCGATGGGGTGGGTAGGCTGCAGAGCGAGACTGAAGTCCAATAGTCTTAAGAGCAACCTTGGCGTATTCGGTAGCGGATGGAGCAGTGTACGAAGAAATACGGATACGACTCATGTTGGTGGCGACATATCCTGGAAGGAGACTTTGAACAATGATGCCCTTATCAGCATATTCGGTAACCATATCGCGAGTCAACTTGTCCATGAAAGACTGTAAAACATGTCAAATTCATATATTACATTTCAAATCAGTTTTAAAGCTTAACAAATAAGCTACATTCATAAAAATTGTATCCGGTCAAACCTTGGAAGCACCATAGAGACACATAAGAGGAGTTGGGGCAACGGCAGCGATGGAAGCAATGTTGACGACAACACCACGACGTCTCTCAACCATTTGGGGCATGACTACTCGCATCATCATGGTGACGGACATGATGTTACAGAAAATCATATCCTGGCACAACTTGTCGCCGTTGGGCATGTCAAGGAAGTATTCAGGGTATGGGTAGGCCATTCCAACGTTGTTGATCAGAGTTCCGATTTCAAGACCCTCAATTTCCTTCCGAATCCGCTCGTAGATTTCCACACCTTGGGTGAAGTCGATCGCAATCACCTTCGTCTTAACTCCAAACTCGGATTCTGCAATGAAAGAAAAGCTGTGTGAACTGTACAACACAAATTAAGGGTTTTATTGAAATGCAATTGCAAGCAATTACCTATGTCGGTTGCAACCTTCTGCAGTTTATCAATGGATCGGCTGATGAGAATAACATCGATTCCCTGTCTAGCCATCTGAATAAGTAAATAGAAACGTTTACATTTTCAGATCAGTCTTAATTTGATTTCATTTAGGTTAGCAATTTAAATCCCAGCTTACCTCCTCGGCATATGCCTTTCCGATGCCATCGGTGGCTCCAGTGATCACTGAAAGTAGAAAGTAAAGTATTAATTGATTACCTCCATAAAAGTTCCTTTTAGCAAATCATTCATTTATATGAATCCAGTACATTCCCAAACTCATTCAAGTTTCCAACACCATCCACCTGACTGTTAAAAAGGAGATTTTGAGTATTGGAATACACCCAATTATTTCTGAATAGTGCTGAACATATTCTCCAAAACTTTTCGGGAGTACTGCACCAAGAAATGATTGTTGATGCAACAGAATTATATTAATATGTAAATTATTATCTTTAATATGCTCTGTAATGAATGCTACTCTAAATCAGAATGTATTCCAGACTTGTACATTTTGTTTCTCTATATTAAGAATAAATTTTAAATTATGTGGTCCTCACAATTGAATGCAGTAATTATATTTACAATGCAATCGTAGCTAAATCTGAAACATACTGCATGTATGTAAATGCATTTTAATTCAATTGAGGAAGCAACCTTTTTAATGAAAACTTATTGCATTTACAAAATTGTTTCTTGTAGTTGGTTATGTTTTGGGTTCCTTTTCAATCTAATGCAATGCTCATTAAGAATTAACAAACTTGAGTAGCAATCCAACCAACTGATGAGCACTCAAAAAGACATTGGTTGCCGTTGATCTATCACATTGAGTTAACTGGAGGATATTCTCACGCATCAGCGTTTACATAATATCACGACAGCAAAACAACATTGTAAAATGCTGTCGACATTTGACTTTTGCAATAAATAAATGGACGGCATCACGCATCACACACCTAAAAATGCATTATAGATTCGACAGCACATTCAATTCAATAAGGTTACCCATTTCTAGTAGTGTTTGTTTGTTGATACGGGTGCAAAAAAATAAGGCATTGTAAAGCAACTAGTTGTTTTGAAGCAATACATGCAGGCAGACGAATGTGACTTGCATTTTTGCATGTAATCCTAGAAATGAAAAAAATATTTCCCATTTGTGGCTTGCAAATGCACAACAAGCCTCACTTATTTACCAGTCTTCTATATTGGATTGCATTGAGCGACAACGTTGGCAACTTGCAGAATCGAAGCTGCAATTTTGGTGTTGTTGTGAATTCTCAAAGAAAAATGAAGACTGACTTAATTACTGTACAAAATACTTTTACTGCGCTGTATTAGGATACATAGGTTGAAGAGTACGACAGTGTGTGTTGAATAATGCTCCACAAAAAACAAGATACAATCAATGCGTAGGTTCAGGTTCATCGAAGCTGTTATTGTAGAACAACATTTTCATCACAAAAAATAGCCCTATTATGCATACAAGAGTTACATAACTACTTTAGTTTGCTTGTGCATAAAAAAACTAATGACTGGTGCCAATGCCAACATAGCGTGACCCTGCTGACAGCAGAGACGATCATTCCAATGAAGTTTGGCTATTCGGTTCATATGTAAAGGTTGCCTACGTACTGCTACATGTATATATTCGTGTCTGTGTCAGCAAACTGAGTAAGATAGGTCATTTAATTAATTAGTCAACACATTTCCAAGACCTACTCCAATGAGTTCCATATCCAGCTCTTTCCAAAAAGTGGCTGAGTCATCACCAGTATTCCCCAACCTCTCTGGGGCCATTCCTTCCTTGCAGTGGACTTTTACAAGTACCAATTGGTGCATATTTGGCATGTTTACAGTTAACTCCAGAACATGGCTATTGTTATTACCAGCATATCCCGTACAATCAATGTGCATGATTACTTAATGCAAAAAAAAGATCATAAATTGTATCTACTTCTGTCAACGAAGCTTTAGGTGCAAAGGTCGCAAAATCTCAAGCCCTGTTGCTGACCCATTAATGAAATTTCAATCATATTCATATTGCTTTCCTAACTCAATCATAATCAACTTGCAATATTGCCAAAAACATCTTTTAGTACACTGCTGACCGTGTTATATCTATGAAATTCATGAGTCTAGCCACTACAGTCTCCCTAAAGCAATGTCACGGCTATAGCGTACCACTATCCCACACAACGTGAGTGACTGTAAGTATGCTAATCTTAAGGATCTCTTGGGCTCGCTCTGCTAGCTTTCATATAAGTAATGCACCTTAGTATTCCTTCTGTAAAGAAAGCTTCGCCAACCATAGTAATATTTACTGACACAACAGCTCAGAAAAAATATTGTACACCCCAATGCGTCATTATTTGTCAATTGCCCAACACAAAATCTTTAGCTAGGTTGTTGTCTTATTCATTATCACTATCACTTACGGCATTGATTGTTGAAGAGATTCACTCCAAGTGCATTATCATATGTGATCTGGTGATAGTGTGGACTTCAGTTCATGTGGCATCACCACTACCACCTCAGTTGAATAGTGAAATCAAAGATCACTCATTTACATAAAAGACATGGCAAAAATTTGTTCGAACCATTCATCCTTTAGAAAAATATGCCAGAGCTACTATCAACTGTAATCGTAGTCATAATAATCCTAATTCTCGAAAGGATGTCCATATACATACATAGATGCATGACACAACTGTAATCCCTATACCATGTACCACTGCAGTGAGTGTTGTTGTTGTTTTTGATATTTCAAATATTGAATCTCAACCACACGCTTCCATAACAAACACATGAAAAAAGGATCCCTTCATCATCCTTTTTTCAGCCATGCATTCATTTTTGGGTACATAACTATGCGCATTAACATATGCAACTTTAGCCCCTTTGCTTCTAGCTCATTTTCGCAAACAACATTCAATGAATGAAGACAATACAATGAGTCTCCGCATTAAAATCTCAAGTATATACCAAAAAATATGATATAGGTAAGGAAGATAAACTTGTTAAAAGGCAGGTAAGCCACTTGTGAAAAAATATTGTCTTGTGCCACTACTCCGCATACGTACCTACACCATTCGAAATCACTGAGTTGTACGAAAACGTATGGGGAACAGGTGTACTAGGCCGCCTCAAAGTTTCATAATGGTGAAGCAAACGAGCTTATCATGTGCATGAGAGTTTGGAGATACATTCCTATGCAAAATCATTGGCATGCAGCGTTCAGCGATGGATTTTGCCAAGAAATTTTTATGCTCACTTAACTCGTCTGTACCCTTCTCATAATGTAATGGGATCTTGCTCAAAAAAATCAAGTCAACTGACATATACCACACCACAACCACCAAAAATGTTTTTAAGCTGGCATGCACCAAACTGCAATTTGACGTTGCATTATTACTGCTCCTGCAGTTAGAGTCGTGTTTGTAGTCATCCTCAGCATAAAATATGATACAGAAATCGTTTCAAGATGATGTTGAGATTGTTTGTGAGAACTGAGAAGAAAAAACAACCACGTAATAATGTCAGAGTGAGAGGGACTCTCATTCTTTGTCACAAAATGGATTTGTCGTAAACAAAACAAAAAATTTGGGTGTTCCTATCATACTGATTTTGCAAATTTTAGAGTTACTGTAATGGTCATGATCATTCATGACTCACGTAAATAACAAGTGACTTGGATGACCTACACGTAACGTTTTGGTTTTGGTGACTCACTTGGTAAAGGCTACAACAAGTCTTTTAGATTGTAAAGGCATTGAGATAAATTAAGAGTTTTTCTTTCTCTCAATGTGCTCAAAAGTAGAGACTTTTTTTTGTCTACAGATTTAAATATAAATTACAAGCATTTATTTCCATATTATTTCACTGTGTGGCGGAAATTGCAGTCGACATAGTAACAAAATAACTGTTTCACAGTGGTTTCAAATCAGGGCAATAAAAAAGGGAAACTTTCATTTCATTTTTCATAAAGCACAGAGCAGCCCACTATAAGCTAAGCTGGTCGTCTCACATTCCTTAAATATGAGTGGGATGACAATCAGACCATGAGATTTGTAAGTCTGTAAAAAAATTGTCTGTACATGTAAAAAAAAGTTAAATAGTTTGACAAGACCAAGTAGGTAGTTAAGTTGCATACATTGAGGACTCGCCATCCCTACAACTATAGCATTTGTCATTTTTGAGAGAGACAGACTTAGGCTATGATTTAGTGTGATGAAATGGTACCTGTTGTGTCTAGCAACTTGATAATTATGCAAAAGATGTACATTTGGATCTCTTCTAAAACTTGGCGTCTCCATCCAAGCCTTGACTCCACTAGAGACTAATGAACTCTATGATGCGTTAAGTTAATCATTTTTGTGTGTAAAAATCTAATTAAGACAAATGCATTGCAATTCTCCATGAGTAGTCAAGCATTAATCATTCTATCAACTGTGACATGACATGATTCCAAACTATATGCTTTAGTATGTGCAAGGCTCGCGTTGTTGGTGAGGTGATGAGACGAGTGATGATGAGAGTGATGCAATAGATCTCATTTAAGTTGTAAAACTACGTCATGTTAGCAACCAGCCGTCCGTCAGCTCATTCCAAAATCTTGAGGCCATGGACATTCGCCTAATGTATGTGGATGATGATGACCAAGAAACATGTGCCATTTTTACTACTGCATGATGATGGTACAAGTAAATTACGAGGTCTCTACAAAGTACTCGTAACATTTAACATTTACTCTAATTGTCTACCACAAAATTATTGCTCATTAATCGATGACTCATTCATAGTATCATATAACTTGGATTTGGATTGAGAAATATCAAGAGTATCTATTCTTTACATAATACATAGCTTTGTCTACAAATAGTTTGGTTGACCTTGGTTTATCCGATTCGGTTAATGGTTAGATGAGCGAGAGTTTTGTAATTTTGCAAGGTCAGACATTTAGAAATCTTACTAGTTCGTAAACAACCTTATGCTTCGTTCCTTCCAAAAATACCCTTCTTTTAGAATACAATGGGGTGTTACGAAAAGGAAATACAAATGCAATGCCATATGAAACTCAACTGTCGCAAACGACTCAAGGTCCATACGCCTTTCTTCCACGTGCCTGTTGTTAAAACAACTGTAATCCCTGACACCACCTCACATTAATAATTCTAATGACAATTCCTGAGCAATGAGGGTATTTGTAATTAGCAACCAATCTATTTTAAAATGAAACATGGGTGACACGTGCCCACCTGAGTAATGACTTAGATCGATATTTAATTGCTCCCCTAAAAGATCATTAGATTCCGATATTCAACCACCTCGTGAAATGAAGCAATCAGGCATCCTCTTGTAGAATGCTCGTCTCTCTTCCACCAACCTTCAAATAACTGTATTTTTACACAAAACTGACCGTTGACATAAAATGCTCTCAAAACAAAAACATTTGGGTCACTCTGCCCTCTGGGTATGGAAAAGGTGAGAAAGGGACTGATGAAACCGTGAACTGTCAACCAAAATGTCTATTAATAAACTATATCCTTGAAAAAAAGTACGAAGGAGCCCTAACACACATTATGGTAGGATATCAGAACAAAGCCGAGGTACATGGCATTGGCTGCAGTTGTCTTCCAATTTAGTATGCATTTTGCCATGAACATGAACTGGAATTTGAGTACTATCTAACAACAAGCATTGTTCATGACTTCGTGACATATTCTCTCCTGCCTCTGCTCACGAACACACCACCACCTTCATGAAAACAAGGGTAGCACGTTGTTCCCTATCACTAGTCTAAACTGCTTCCTTTCTTTCTCTGGGAAAAGCAACATAGCATTTCCCAGGCTTTGGCCTTTGAATTGAAACAAGCATATGATTGAGCTGATTCATTAATAAGCCCACGCATGCAATCATTACGATTATGTTAATTGAAACAAAATGCCAAGCTGAGCCAACTGATTACATGTCATTATCCACATGCTAAGTGCCAGTCAGATTACTGGAATGTGTGATAAATGCCCTTTTTTTATGAAACAGTCTGATAACTACTTTTATATGGGAATTTGATGATGAATCAAAATGTTTTTCAGTCATGTATGCTTTAAATGTGTTTTACTCACATGCCCACCGCCCCATTTTTTCTTTCCTCTCCATTCTTTTATACCTTTTTGCATGCTTTTTTCCCAGTGTTTAGAACATTGATGAGCTCATTTCCAAAGTATATAATGTTTTATAACAAGTGGGATTGGCTAGCGAGATTTGAGTTGAATATCGTAATTTTGTTATGTTGATGGCGCACCTAAGACAACATTTTGGAACTTTGCTACCAAAAGACTAGAACAATGATGAAAAGATTGTTTCCCCGTTCGCGAAAAAAGTCTCTTTCTCTTCCTTTCGTTGTGGTCACCTGATGAGGATGATGACGATGATACTCTTTTTTGCAATCTCTACAACACAAACACAGTCTTCAAAAAAGGTATACTTGTCTGTACTTCTCGCCTCATACGCTCATACAACACAGATGTAGCTCAAACGTGGATCACTCCTGTCTCTATCTTCCTTTTTAACCCAGTCAAACAAGAATGCACGGTGAAGACTACTTTTTAGTTGATGAAACACTTTTTTTTACTCAAAAACTAAATCACATGAAGAGTTTGCTCACGCTGAAATGATAAAACGTTTTAAATTATGACAAAAGAGGGGAAAAGTAACCAAGTTTGGGACGAACTTCTCCTCTAGCACAGAAAAATGAGGAATCGGCTCAGGCTCAGCCCTGCTTAGCAATACCAATACCCTTTTCCCTGTGCGGATGATTTACAGTGAAGAAGAAGAAATAAAAGCTAGTCCCTCTTTAAGTTTATAGTTTGCCCTGTATTTTTGGTGTGTGTGTGTACCATACAGTTGTTAAAGCTGATGAACAAATGTACGTTATGCGTATTTGCTCATGTAGTAACTCTTGTTCAGCAGCACTGTGAAAAAAGGAGAGCTTACTTGACTATACCCAATCGAAAAATGAACTGAGTAGGTTTCGAGGTAAGGATTGAAGCTAACGTGACTTCAAACTGCAAGAAGATCTGACTTACCACATCTGCCGTGACTCGCAAGCTACTGACTCGACTGTCGCTTTTTTTTGACTGATGATTGATTAGCTGATGCGAAGTGCATGTGTAGTCTTCCAACAGAAATGAGAAATGATCTTTTTTCTTGACACCTAGCCCTTTTACACCTCTACACCAGACTCAAGAGTATGACTACGACACAATCCAATTAAACTGACTAGCACCAACACCAACGTTTACGTGGCAATGCTAGAGTAGTACGTCTTCAAAAAGGGTTTTTGGCTAAGATGATGATGATGATCATGATGACGATTTTGGGTATCCCCGTCTATATTGCCAGTAAACATAGCAGATATATAGTATACTCATTAATGGGCAGGTATAACTATAGTGGGAGCTACCTCTCAAGAAAATTTTGAAACACAGGAATCTTCAAGCATGGCCCAGTCGCTCAAACCAAAATCATAAGTAAAGAGGCATGCAATGTATGCGTTTTAAATTTTTACAATACAATCGCATATTGTGAGGATTTGTACATATTTGTAATGCAAACATTCATACTAGTTTACTTACGTGTATTCAATCAATGTATGTATAGTAGAGTATGATGCTCTGTCACTCAAGAAGATGTTTGGTATGAGCCCACACTCAATTCACGTTTGAGTATATAGGTAGAGGTGAATGTGTACGAATTTGAGAGACTCGTAGAAGGGCTACCATGCCACAATTTTATAGCATGAATTATTTGGGTTTACAACAATGAATGATGTTTGCTGGCATAGTGTAGCATTCTATTTCAACAACAATCATCTTTCGTTATCATTGTCAGGATTGGGAGAGAGAGAGATGCTGTGAAGATATTAGCAAGATGGGATTGTTTGAGGAAAATATAAGTAGATTTAATTGTGTACAGGATCAATTTACTTGTCCTAACTAAACATATTCTCTTGAGCAGGCGAAGAAACACGCAGAAATGGAGAGATACATATCTATTGCTAGGTTGTATTATGTTTGTAAACGAGAATTTAAATAGCAGCACTTAAAACCAGCAATTTCATGACTTTAGCATGTATAGGCAATGCAGCTCAGGCTTGGTAGGAGAATGACAAGATGTGTGCATGCAATGCAACTTGTATTATATACCCAACCTTTTCTTACTCAACTCACGAAAGGACTTTTTTTTATCCCTCTCTGATTTTCGGCACCTGTTGCTCCTTTTTTGCTTGGGAAGCTGCTGCAAGTGCAGTCCTCAATGATCACGAAGAAAGGGCTCAGAGCGGATATACAAACATGTGATGATGATCATTGAACAGCAGCTGCAGCTGGCTGTATCATAAAATTCCTCCAACGCATAATACAACCACCTCTTTATAAGACCCTTCCGTCATATACTTGTGGATTTCATTACAAAGATAACTTTCGTCTTTTGTTATATGACCATTTTTTTGCAAAGTCTGACACACTACACGTTTTCGATTTTCTCCTTTGTGTGGTGGCTACTTTGTGGGGAAACAGGTGAGTGAGAAGGAGCTGGTTATCTTCACTTCCTTCTCTACTCGCCATTATATCAGTCACTTTATATGATAGGTATGCCCAGTTACACAAGAGTGGTCCACTAATACTTTAAAAGACGGAATGGTTATATTACAAACCCTATTTTATATGTTTAGGGACATAATTTTTCACACATCAGACCACTAATGATTTTTTCGCCAATAAATGGAGGAGTGTCAAGAGCTATGACGAGTAAGGGGTTCTGAGAGAAAAATTTGTTTGACAAAAAACTTTCGGATGTTTACTTGTCACCTTTTGTCCCTTGCTAAGAAGAAAATGCCAATGTTTTTCATTTCAGCCAAGTGCAACCAATACAATGTGCTTGCTCACCTGACGTTTGCTTGCATTTGCATATTTCTGCAGCAGGCAAGGACTACCTAATTCAAATGAATGACTGAGGATGAGAGTGAGCAGAATGGGCAAGATTTACATATGGATTATAAATCCCATATACGCTACACATGCATAAATCCATAGAGCTTTTATTATACTTACACTACTTTTACCAAATACTGCAGTGGCTTAAGACAAAACATACTTATAAACGGTTCTGAACAATGCAAAATCTATCCTTGGAAGGTACGTTAGTAAACAAAATCTCTTGATGAATTGCGTGTATTCATCGCCACTTTTATGAGAATTCGAGTCACTTTCATTGCAAACAGACTAATATTGGACGATTCTGTTCTATGAACATGTTTTTGTGGTCAACTTGGCCCAGGTATTACCACCAGTTCTGGCTAAATACTTGTGGAAGATGAACTAGCAAAAAATCAGAAAAAGATGCTACTTCGTCAGCCAGGTTTTCCCAAACGAGAAAAGTATTCCCGATCCTGATGAAGCTGCAAAAAAATTGGTCCACCCCACTCAATGAAAATTCCTGTGGGTAGGGAAGCTATTCTATAGTGTATTACATAGCACATCATCATGATCATTAGCAATGTTGAGCATTACTTCTTGAAATTTGTTACGGATGGTTAAAATAGTCCTTTGGCTAAGCATACAAAGCATGTAAGTTGTAAACAACAGAGAAGTTTTTGAAGACTGGCGAATTCTTGTTTATTACCACATCATTCAATTCAAAGAATGCAAAGGACTTTTTGTTTCCGATCTCTGTAGGGGAAATCCCCACGGTAGGAGGATCAAGGATGTAGTGTGTGCTTTGAGGGATTTGAATTATGAATTTGAAAGTTATGTGCGTAAAGATAGAGCTGATATAGCGTTGTTGTTATTGGTACAGCGTACAATAACACGAGCACAATACAATCATCTGCATGCTTTTATACACAATGCAATAAGTAGCTAGGTAAAGTTTTTGTAGACAATGCATAAGTGCGTAGCATGACCTACCTACAAAAATCATAAAACTTGTTGAAGGAAACCAAGAATTTCAAAGAATGAAAAACTGATTCCGCCATCTACACTATTAATTGCTTGACCATTTGGATTTAGGGGATAGGATTCATGAAAAAGCAGTTAAAATGCTGTATGATATAACTTGTCGATTGCGGCAATCTAATGTAATAAAAATTGCAGTAAATTGCTTGAGAATCGAATAAAAATTTGTATAATGATCATAAGCTGAAGTTTAAGTGGTGATTAGCAATAATTAGTCTGCAGTGTTCCTACTTAATTTAAATTATATGATCTAGAATGTCAATTTGGTGTCTGGATGTAACCTGACGTCACACACATGGATGGTTGGATTCAAATGCGTATATGTTTTGTGGACCGGAGAATATCTTCCTGTTTACTAGTAAAACTCTAGGTCAACAGCTAAATATGACATAACCCCAGAAAACTATGAAACGCTGCATCATTTTATATGCTGGAACCCTCCAGTCCATCTGGACGTAATTTCCAGTATTAAAAGTGCTAGTTTTTCTCTGCTGGATCTAATTTTTTTGCCAGTCGCTCATTCCGCAGAAGCCATACACCTTTGTTCAAGTTTTTGCTAGACGGTGGCCATTCAGCGGTCAAGCTGTTGAAGCCATAATATCCAGAAAAACATGCTTGATCCAGTATCCAGTCTGGATAGCTGGCTGGATGCGTCCAAAGCAGTGGCAACTGATTTAGAAGATATCTATACGAGATTAAAAAATGATGCTTGTATAAACCCTCCAACAATCATACTTAACCAAGTGGATGATGGTCTGGATATATGTCTGAGCTCAAATGTATAATATATGCATGACTGAAATGGCCTTGAACGTACCTGTTTTTCCTTAACATGAGCACACTGAAAACCATGTATAATGTGGTCTGATGGTGTTTCATATGTTAAGCAAAATGCATGTCGTGGTGCTGGTTAAGTAACATGGTCACATTTTTAGAGATGTATACACAACTACATGTGGTTTCAGTTTCAATCAGGCAAAAGACAACTCATGCATACTTGGACAACAGGATTAGCATCTTGTGTCCTTACATTAATTACTGTTAACTTGGAATAAAGTAAACTAAATCCGAAACAGGTATACCATGTAAAATTCCAATTGTGATAAATTTTTATAAGCTGACTGGTTTCTGAAGAGCGTCAATTTGATTCTAGGAATATAAGATGTCGCATGTGATTTCAAACCTGAGGAATGTACTTCCAAGAAGTACATTGACATGTCAAATTATTCGCAAGGTAAAAAAGTCAACATCACATCATTTCATGACAGTTTACCTCTGATTTTTTGTATAAATGTTTCATAATTTGTAGGGCTCAAGTTCTACGAGGGTTTCAAGAACAGCGATCGTGCAACAACATCGATTTAAAGGAAGCTTGTCCTCACCTTTAGTAGCAACTTCATCGTTTAGACATGGGAATCAATTGATATTCAACTGGGCGCGTTTTGTTCACGTAACACAATCGTGTCATAAGGAAATTATACCTTTTAAATTGTCTGATATTGGAGAAGGTATCAAGGAGGTTACGCTTAAAGAATGGTATATTTTTTGGATGTTTTTATGCATTATTTCTGACTTGGAATGGGAATGATTAATGGAAATCGTCTCTCCTTTTGATGAAGGTTTGTGAAAGAAGGAGATAAGGTAAATCAATTTGATCAAATTTGTGAAGTACAAAGTGACAAAGCTTCCGTGACAATAACTTCCCGATATGATGGGATCATCAACAAAATTCATTACCAAGTTGATGACATCGCCCTAGTTGGTAGCGCTCTCGTTGATATTGAAATTGTCGAATCGGAGAAACCTCCTGGTATTAATGTCAATGCTAATGTTCAGATAGACGTTCATCTTAACTTAATCGTGATGCAAATTGGATTCTAACTATTTGCAGAGGAACAGGAAATCCAAGAAGGGGATGCAATCCAAGTGGGACGCTCTGAAGAGAGCTTTCACTTGCCCTCCCAACCACTGCCACTTGAGAAGGCTCTTGCAGCTCCAGCAGTTAGAAGGATAGCTGCAGAGTATAAAATTGACTTGAAAAATGTACAGGGAACAGGCAAGGATGGAAGAGTATTGAAAGAGGATATCTTGAACTACATTAGTTCAAAAGAGAATGTGACCACCAGTGAACAACCGGCTGCCGCTGCTTCTACAACACCTGGACCACCAGCGCCACAACCAAGCAGTCCTGCCACCCCAGCTCAAACCCCTAGTCCAGCAGCCATCCCATTTACTCCGAGATCTATTACTGCTCCTAGTGATCGAAAGGAAGCAATTAAGGGATATACAAGGACTATGATTAAGACGATGACTGCTGCAAATGTGAGGACATAAGCTACTACCATGTGCATTTAAACTTTTATTCTGTCAATCGACAACTTACGTTGAATATATGAATATTTTTAGGAAATCCCTCATTTTGGATACTGTGAAGAAATCAATGTTACAGAACTAATCAATCTCAGAAGACGGCTTAAAGACGTTGCTGATCAGTACAACATTAAATTGACGATGATGCCTCTATTTTTGAAATCAGCGTCTCTAGCCCTCTCACAATATCCCATACTCAACTCTACACTTGATGTGGCATCGGATTCAATCATTTATAAGGTAAATGATTTTAGTTTTTGAAATTTCACATTTTATTAATAAAATTACCATGTTTGTGCTCACTAATATGTGACATGACAATGTAGGGCGCACATAACATTGGCGTGGCAATGGACACAAAGTTAGGACTGATTGTCCCAAATGTGAAAAACGTGGAGAGTAAAAGCATTCTAGAGATTGCAACAGATCTTCAAAATTTACATAAAAGTGCGCAGGGTGGCTCAATCAAGCCGGATGATATACGTGGAGGAACGTTTACTATTTCAAATATTGGTTCTGTAAGTATATCACACTAATATATGTATATGTATATGGTTGTATAAAAATGTTTACTCTTTTCAAAAGATCGGTGGAACGTATGCAAAGCCAGTAATACTACCACCAGAAGTAGCAATCGTAGCTATTGGAAGGGTCCAGGTAAGCTTTCCCCATAAAAGTTTATTTTGTATGAATTCACCCACGGTTACTATCGATCGCTTATTTCTTCAGACACTGCCAAGATTCGATAAGGCTGGAAATGTAGTTCCTGCTCAGATGATAAACATAAGCTTCTCAGCAGACCACAGACTCATTGATGGAGCAACTGCGGCACGATTTTGCAACTTATGGAAATCCTACCTAGAGGATCCTGCATCAATGCTATTGCATTTGAAATGAAAGGTCGAAAATAGTATACAAGTTTATAATTTCTGTATATTTTATATAAGACTTTCTACTGTCTGGACTGACGAAAAACGAAGTGGTGCAACCCGTTGCAATATGAACATATAAATGCAATATCAGATTTTCTTTTCCGGTTAAACAAGCTCCTCTAATTGCCGACCTATAGATAAAAACACCGGATAAGGAATGCTTAATTGTACTGACATTTACACTGTACCATGATTACTTACAAAACTTTAAATTGGAACAACTGCAAAATCAATGGTAGCTATTAAGATCTTATAGATAATTAATGAATGTCTTCAGTTTACTCAACATTCGTTTTAAGGCTAAGTTTCGGTGATCCATCCATGACAATCATTCTCATTACTTAATTAAAAAACTACATGTAAACTAGGTAACATAATGTGTTCTTTAAATAAAGGTTTCAATAAAAAAAGTAAAACCTTCTCTCGACATTAGCTAATTTTTGTTTTCAATGATTAAACGACTATAAAACATTGTCATGGTCGAATAATTTGTAATATTTGTGATCGCATGTAGTTTTTGATAATTTTTAGCCCAATTTAAACAGCTGCCATTAAATTCGACCGTGAACACTACATAGCTCTTGTTATATCATATCTCACGCTTTGTCTATATTCTACATTTTGCATTGTGAAAAAGAAGTCCTTCCCACATCACATTACGTACTATGTACATGAATAAAACGGCAGAATTATTAGTTTTGGAACCATGGTAAGTACTTCAAGTTCAATTATGAACGATTATGCTGATACTTCCATATGTCAGTTTTGAAAGGACATAAATTATGGTTTTCTACAGTTTATTGCAGACGCGCACTGAAATTACATATAATTTTCCAACAAAACAGTAGCATCTCACTAGGGGAAATGAGTTAACGTAAACACTACAAAAGTTAATTTAAACGGGGATAATTCTGGTATTATTAATTTTGCGTTACTTCGTGGTATTCCGGATCTATTAGTAATTCATACAATACAAATCCAAACACCTACTTACATGGGGAAAATACAAGGTAAATAATTACTCATACACAACCACTTATAACTAAAAAAATACTGCAAGGGCAGTTACATGCAACGATGGAGATTGGTCTCTAAAGGTTAAACATTTACTCGCATTAAGAATGCGGGGCAACACAATCAAAACCCGAAGCATTTAACCAGCAAGTCATTTAAAAAACTGCTAAATGAATAATATACTAAAATGCCTAGGTTTTCACAATCGTAATCCAAATCCCAGCTATAATTTAGCCAAATTTATTTGTAATTACACTTACGTTATCAACCTAACTTCGCTTCTAATACTTTTCGTCTGTATAAAATTTACATAATATTTGTGCACATCGTTTGGTATTAAAGCCTACGTCAGCTGAATCCTGTCATGATGACTTTTCCGCTGATGAATATGAGTTGTGTGTACTAAAACTGGGCTAATTTTTTAATGCATCCATCGTCCATCCATACTATATTCAACAGTATGTGTGTGAATTTGCTTCTTTGGAGGTTGGCCTTAGTAAGCATGTGCAAATAAATGAAAAGCAATCATTCTGCTATTTAAATGAACTGCACTACATGCATACATATTACAATGGTTTACTTATGCGCATATTGTGATTGGCGTATGCGAGGCAAGTAACGTACAATCCACCAGGAAAATGTTTTGAAAAAATCTGGTTTTTTAACAAAATTATACTCAGATTGAATGAAATTACTAGAGTTTCACTTCATCTATCTGTCTGCTTGAATGAACATGCATACCGTTCATCTGGCATTTTAATGATAGTTTTGATTGAAGTAGGAAGAAAACATTACTATTACAACAGATCACATTGTAAGTGCATAATACTTATTTCTGAAAAAAAATCAATCCAAACAAGTTGATTTGTCTGTTGTCTCTATTGAGGCAGATCATAACTGTACGCATGTAGAAGAGAAGCAGTGCAGTGGCAACTCTCTGAAAAAAAAAACTTTACAGGAAAGAAATTGTGATTGCGATTAGGGACGTTGATGAAGCTTCATCGTGCGCTGTTCTCAAATGAATGAAATGAGCATCAGTGAGGCAATAATTTAAGCTCAAAGCTCAACTAACTTACTTTCATGCTGCCTCAGCATATTATTTAGCATTAGCTGCTCTTATCAAAAAACTCATTTGCCTATTCAAAGTCGAATCCTTTTCATTTCAACTTGAACAGTTTCTTTTTCAATTTTCTACTGCGAAAGACGTGAGGAGTCATAAATACATTTTGTTTATCATTTATTTAAGCATAGTGAGCAAGCTGATTTAGCAAAGTCACATCCAAAGATTAAAACACCTTGACGAAGCATACTAAACAGTTCCACTTCATTGACATGCTCTTGCTCGACATTCTCCATGTGATCTGATATCACCCCATTCTGTAAATCTATCAACCATTCATTCATCAACCAGATCCAGAAGCAGTCCCAATTAAATAACGGTTATTTATTGCGAGTTTTAGTACGTACTTAAAATCCTAATTAAACAGTATCACCGCATGTTTACCGACACTTTAAACCTGTGTTTGCTCAGTAAAAACAGTTAATCAATCCGTCTAATCTGGTCAAGGTGAGTTGTAAAACGTCTTGTACTAAAAATATAGCTAAAGTTCCTTTCCTTTTAGAAAAAAATTTCGGCTCATATAATTTGACTAGCAATTCTTAGTTAGGTAAATAGGCAAAAGGGAAACTATTCCAGGTACGTCATAAATTAGAATAAATGAGCAGCTCAGTAATAGGATTATATTAATTTTATTGCATTCTCCCTTGCAGAGCTTAATCACTGATACAGATAGAAAATGTTAATCCTTTTATGTGTGATGATGAATGGTGAAGCTAGACAGTCAGATTGGAGAGATATAGGAAATCATGAATATTGATAAGTATGTCACCTGTCAAGTCAAGTGGTGACTAACCTTTACGCCAGCATATTTGCGGAACACATTGCGTATAGGTAATTGACTCTAATCCTCTTTGTTTTCCTAACATTTTTTGCTAGATCCATCCAATTCCAAGCCGATGAAGGGATGGCATTTGCAGATTTGTCTGTGTTGGTCGTAGAACACACGCATACATAACTTTGTAGGTATAGACTCACTGTCAGCTATATTATAGGTTTTACAACGAAAAGGCTAGAGATGCCCCCGTTACATTTTGCTTTTCTCGTTTTTCTCCTTCTGGACTCAACGGAAGGAGATGAATCTACAATGTGTATGTGTATAATGGGCAGAGGCTCACGCAATGAGCATTATTAGCTCAACTTCAACATGACAAGAATGAGCAACATTTTTTTCAGCTGTTTTCTCCAAATAAAATGTGATATGACGTGAGCAATGATGAGGATCAGTTTTAGTTCGCTAGATCATCATCACCAAGAGTATTATTATCAATGAATGTACTTAAACCGTAGAAAGAGCGATAAGCAATAATTCTTTTCAATGTATCATTCAAACCTTATCACCAACTTTTTGTTAAAGTATATAGTACGATAAGCAAATGCAATCAAATTGCAAAGTTTGGTTCTCAACTGGAGTTCAGTGATTGAAAATCATCGTCCCGAAAAGGTTGACCGTGACCTCAGAAACAGACGAGTGATATTTGTACGTGAAAAATGTTAAATAAACAATAGTTTTGTTGTCGCCTCAGCGTCTCGCTGCTCGCCGTCTAATTGCCGATTAGGGAAAGATCATCAACATCAAAGGAGATTAGGAAAAGGAGATTTTGTAGGAGGTTTTGAGACTGAGCCACTTTCGACTTAACTCATTCCTTCCCTAATTACTTCCTTCATGGGTGAACCGTTCCATTTACAGCAAGCTAGCATGAATGAGATTACCAACTTCTGTTCGTCCAAACAAGAAGAGAAGGAGTTAGTAAATATAACTTTAACGTTAATAAAAACTACTTAAGTGCTAACTTCTGTGAAAGTTACTGTTAATGTTCTACTACTATATCAACTTTATTCTAGCCACCTGGAATAAAAAAACAACCATTTTTTGCGTCCTTGAAAGCTCACATAGAATAAACCACACGTTAATAAATCGTTACTGACTTTCCTGCTAGAATATTGAGGTGTCGGTGTCGAAATTAAATGCGGGCAACACAGCAATAAAAATTATTATCAGTGTCATTGCGTACTGGGATTTTTATGACGTTATGCTTATTTACACGTGCTCTAAACACATAAATGTTATACACGGATCAGTTTCGTTCGTGATGCTCAAATACAGTTATTTATTGGTATTTCAAAGTTTAAAGAGGTTGACAGTGATATTGTGAATTTGTAAGTTTGGTGTTTAATGTGATAATGACTTTGACGCTATATGGTTATGCATATAGACAATCAATCAATCAAACATTTAAAACTTTAGGGTTAAATAGCTACATTTACTAATACGATTGCTCACGTAAGTGAAAATTAAAAAATGGATAGGGAAGTGCTGGAAGAAATGATAAAATGATCAAGTGAACTGGAAGACTAGTGAAAAGAGCAGCGTGATTTTTAGGTGAGTTCGTTGCACTAACTATGGCATGTGTTCACCTCCTTCCTAGAAATCTTAACATGAAAATGTATTAAACTCCAAGGTTAGACTATAGAAAGCTATAGGAAAACAATGACTTTTAATTTTATCCATCTTTTTGACGTCAAGGCAAATAGTAATTTATTTATGACATTTGCCTCGTCAAAAGTTGAAAATAGTTGAATTGCTTTTATAAAACTTGTCCTGAACCCAGTATTAAGCTGTAACTTGCCATCTTTTAAAACCCTTTTTGTAAAATCCTTTTCAATTTTTGAAATAAACACGATATTCCAAACAGTTCATATTTACATTATGGCAGAAATCCACCACCTGAAATATAAAACAAGTACGGCAAATTATTATATAATTTTATCTTGTAATATGGTAAATTCATCATGTAATCGTTGTACGATCCTCCTTCCAACTTCCATGTTTTGGTGCAGCATGCAACCAAATTATCTGGTTCGACATGAACAGATTTTTGCATGCAACGCAACATCCAGCAAAACATGATAGAACTATCATGGTACTCAGAAAATGCAACGTTTTCCGACATAGGCTTCCAACATATATAGATAGTTTGGTCATGAAAGATATATTTTTGTTTTTCAAGTGTCACTTAAATCCACGTTTAATACAAACTTAACTATGTATATGCCACTCAGCAAGCATTACAGAGAGATCACGATAGGGCCAAAGGCTGAATGACTTTTTGATGATCGCGCAACTTCTAATCAATTCTCTTGACTGATTTTTTCATTTAATTTCCAGTCAATACTTGTATTCGACTGTATTACCACATTTACGTCCCAACATTCTTTCCCGAAGACTTTGACTCCGACTCTGACGAGTTGGAGGTGGACTCAGACGTGGAAACGGAAGTGGTTTCCGATGCCGGTGGTTAGAAATCCATGGAGTTCACAACCATTCCCATATAACATATCACCACAAAGTACTTAATGTTCGGGTTTAACCCTCTTCCGTGTAAAATTTTCTATTCCTGTCATTAATCAACAGTGCAGGAACGTGATTACCCCCTGGTAAGTTAACTGCGACGAAGGGAACTTTATATGTGTATAAAATAGTACCATAGGCTAGATTTGTATATATAGGATAAAGCCTATTTCAAAAGAGTAGTGGTAAGACACTGCCTCTACAAGAAGAATATGTGGGTAATAATCAATGAGATATATCTCTGGCAGGGAAACTTACTTTGCCGTCTTTCAGTCGATTTAAACCTAATAATAGAATCGCTTCTGTTCCATATCATGTGGGTAGGTACTCACTGTAGAGTTTTTAAATGATTTTTACCATCCTCCTCAAAGTCTGTTGTGCACACATGTGTACTCTTTCGTTCAGCACAGATGTGTAGATATATATGTATGTCTACCGGTGGTTTTTACATCTATGTAAATAAAAACGGTATTTTTTCCTTCTGTAATTATTGCAGAGTCAACAAGCCCAAGAAGACAAGTGATTGTACGTAGCATCATCACCAATCAACATCGTCATCATCTACTCCAATATCATCACAACAGTGTTTATTCCAAAGAATCTTCTTGTTCCTTCTCTACTTATTTCTCCTTATGCAAATTAGCAACTATTCCTCAACCAAATACCCTTTCCCACATAATACCTACTTATACTGACTCCTGGCTTGTGAAGAGGGCAGAAATAAAAATAATAAAAAGATATACACGGGCGACATTACTGGGAATGAAATTGAAAACAAGAGAGATTGAGATTAGACTTTTTATAGCGTGGTTTGGTCATGTTAGGTGCATAAGACTTTCGGAACGTGGACAACACGCTCAATCCGAATCAGATTCGTGAAGAAGTAGGCAAAGGCTGCTTTCAAGTTCAGATTTCATATATATCCAAACATCCACGCAATTGACACTGTGAATAAATATAGTCAGTGCTTTGACTTGGCTTGAGAGAATACTTTTTCTTCAAAACTGCAAAGCCATCCGTCCTTATCCAATTCTAAAGATTCTTTTGTCTGGTTTTGATCTCAGAGTTGTAGCTGGGCACTCTTCTTCCTTTGCATAGTTCAAAAAGCAGGAGAAGACAGTTGGTGTAAAAAAATCATACCGAGTCAGATTATAGTTGTATCGTTTTTATATAATAGTTCTGTTGTTTTATTCATGTTTTATATTGCGCAAGGTTTCCTCTCTTTGACACTGTAAAACACAATGCGTAGTTAAGTTTACATACATAATAGCTATAGTTTGGTGAGTGGTTCGGCTGTATTCATGGTGGTATTCAGATTCGTTGGGCTGTACCCAAACCTACTCTTTTAATTGGCGTCATTGCCATCATTGCTCAGTTGTACGGAATATTA
This sequence comes from Orchesella cincta, assembly GCA_001718145.1. Lineage (NCBI taxonomy): Eukaryota > Metazoa > Arthropoda > Collembola > Entomobryomorpha > Orchesellidae > Orchesella > Orchesella cincta. The sequence continues at coordinate 131,099 of LJIJ01000267.1, read as the reverse complement.
GGTTCTCTTTGGGTTTTTGAAGTTTTCAAAGTTGTTCCAGCTGCCATCACATGTTTTTCTTGAGTTGTGCATAATTGTCCTCATCGATAACGTAATGTAAGCGAACACAACGGCTGACACAGCTTCGATATTGCATTTAGCTTGTTTTAATCTGGAGGTACGGAGGGTATCGCCATGATATTTGTTTTCAAGTCATTTACTAAGTTGTTGAGATTAAGGTAGTGTTCGAAAGCCTTCTGTTTCTGCCACATTGTCAAGGACAACGGCAGAAAGGGGCAAGTCTAAACTTAATTAGTATAAATATAACTGATGTCGCACAAGCAATAAGCCAATCAAGTTATACGTGACCATTTCGATGGTCACTTATGATAAACTAAGGGAATTAGGTGCATAACTTGAAAGAGTTGAATTTGAGAGTTTACAACCGAATTTTTTAACGTTAACTATTAATCGTTTAGAAATATTTAATTATTTTTGAAAGAGTAAAATCCTACTGAATAATTTAAAGACAGTTGCCAAGACAATTCGTGTCAACGACTCAAGGCCAAACCCACACATTTTTAGCTTGTAGTAGCTACACGTAGATTGATAGGTTTGTTAGGTAGGTTGCTCAAACTATGAGCAAGTCGCCCAGCAAAAATTTCTCTAAAGAACCTATTTCCTCTTCTGAAGTACGACTGCGAAGTGGTCGAGTGTACTCAAACGCCAACAGTAACTCCTCAAAATCTGGAGCTGACGCAGGTGTTAGTGCATCGAATACAAAACGTCCCAAAAGACGGAACAAAATGGATAGCTCAAACGACGACATAGCTTACGTGAGCTTGAGTGGACAACGGGATGACTATTCTCCCACCCCGTCGAGGAGCTCGTCCAAAAAATTCTACGAAATGAGAGTGGTGTCTGGAGAAAAATCTCATCTCCTTGTGGATGACTCGACGGCGGCGGATGAGTCGTCGGAAGAAGAACCGCATCACAAAGATGTGGCACCCGAATCTTTTTGGGTCATAACGATTCAAGTGTTCATTCCCTTTCTGATTGCCGGGATGGGAATGGTTGGAGCTGGGATTGTTTTGGATGTTGTACAGGTAATGCAATTAAAACATTTTGTAGCTGGGGGACAAGTTGATAGAAAATGAATTAAAGGGCTATATCAATGATCCTTGAATTGTAGCACTGGAAGGTATTTTTGGATGTACCGGAAGTATTCATATTAGTACCTGCTCTTCTGGGGTTGAAAGGAAATCTAGGTAACCATACATCATAGATGAGTGTAAAATATTTGCATTATAACTATAAATGCTAATCACAATCCTAAACAAATTATTTTTCAGAAATGACTCTCGCATCTCGGCTTTCTACACAAGCAAACCTGGGAAATATGGATGATCTGCATTCTCAGTGGCACATGACATTGGGAAATCTTAGTCTCGTTCAAGTAAGTCCCATTTGTATACAGTAGGAAAGTTAAAGCGACTGTTCTGTTGTAAAGGTTTATATTAAATTTGCAGTGCCAAGCGATTGTGGTCGGATTTCTGGCGTCAGTTGCTGCCGTGATACTTGGTTGGATCCCGGATGGACACTTTGATGTTAATCACGCACTAATTTTATGCACAAGCAGTGTGGTCACTGCATCTATTGCTAGTTTTGTATTAGGTAAGTCATTCACTTCCTGTTTGTACTAAAAAATTAGCATTATGACGCATAAAATGTAGCCAATTGTCTCTAAATTAAATAATGTTTTATTTGGTTTCCAGGAGCAATAATGATTCTGGTCATTGTGATGTCACGACACTTTAGAATTAATCCTGATAACGTTGCCACCCCAATAGCTGCCAGTTTAGGCGACCTTACAACGCTCACCCTCCTTGCCATGATATCAAATTCGGTGCATGATGCTGTTGGTAAGTTAGACAGATTTAACAAGTCATCCTCTTCATGTGCTAAACTGACATGACGTGGTATTCTAAATTTTGCATGGGAATTGGAACCCTAGAGAGCAAGAGGTGGCTGTGTCCAACGATCCTTGGGGGATATCTTCTCTCCATGCCATGCTGGGTGCTGCTAGCAAAGAGAAATAAACTTACAAAGAAAGTTCTCTACACAGGATGGACGCCAGTTTTGAGTGCAATGATGATTAGTAGGTAAGGGCTGAACATATCTTATAATTATATTCTTCAAAATAAGCAATCTTACTTCATATTTTGCCCTTTTTTCCCACAGTTTTGGAGGACTGATTCTCGACTTTGCCGTGAAGACCTTTAAAGGAGTAGCTGTATTCCAACCAGTCATTAACGGAGTGGGTGGAAATCTTGTGGCAGTTCAAGCTAGTCGTATTTCTACATCGTTGCATTTAACAACTCAACTCGGATATCTCCCGGACTACCTCTCAGGGATATGCTTCAGTCCATTCAAGGTGTTCTTCACAAAAGGTAAACATCTTTTATACTAAACCACAATGATTTGGAATGAGCAACCATTTCACACCAATTTCTTTATTCAACTCAGGTGGACATTCAATGACTGCCAGATCGCTAATCATGATGGTTGTGCCCGGCCACTTAATATTCACCTACACAATTAGCTACATAAAGGCTGGCCACACATCAATAACACCGATATTCCTCTTTTTCTACCTGTTGGCAGCGCTCATACAGGTAAACACAAATGCTCAACTATATATCACCATCAGAATTCATTATAAACACATTTTCTTCTCGCTAACCATTTATCCAGGTCATTCTGCTTCTCTACATTGCTGAAATTCTGGTTCACTGGCTATGGCTCAACAAGATAGATCCCGACAACTCCGCAATCCCGTACCTCACTGCGCTCGGAGATTTGTTGGGAACTGGTCTGCTGGCCGTCGCTTTTCTCATTCTTTACGCGATCGGTGATAGGGATTCAGATGTTGGTGATTAAAGATGTAGTCATTTAACTATCTCCTAATTACAACTAACTTTAATCATATTAACATCGCTTCTATTTTCTAGGTTTTAGAAAAGTGAAAAAGGGCTTTTAACCTTTTTTAGTTTTACAATCCAATCCAATCCACAACCCTCAACCTCCTGTCCAGACAATAACAAATAATCAATGATACCTTTAAAAAAACCGCTAACCGCCCTCACAATCCATAATAACTGAACTAACCTGATCATGTCGATGTATGCGATGCGAACGGATGCATGTTGACACTAACCTTTTATGTCATCATCAAAATCCAAGCGTATATGTCACCGTGTGTGAGACTGTTGTGATTGCCAAAAAAATATATCTATACAAATGACTACATTTATCTTATGTACCAAAAATCAATATAAATAATATACATATATATCTCATGTTATGTAATATCTGTTTTTACCTCCAATTAAAAATGCAAACAATATGCGTGCTCTGGCTTCTCACCACTTTTAAAAAAGAAAGACTAGACTTTTTTTGGTAGTACGAACTAATGAAATTGAAGTCTTGGATATGATAAGTGATAGTGTAAGTAGCTATGAGTATTTCCCGTCTGATTAAATGTTAAAGTTAGCCTAGTTCTATGTGGTTAGGAAAAAAACAATTAGGTTGAAAACCAAACGACTGTTTGGCTATTTGGTGCTATTTATTGACAATTACAGTACGCAGAAAATAGTTTCACTCGCAATCAAACTGATTTACACCTGTTCCCTTACTATGATTCCTAAGCATTCTTCCATGATGGTGAGTAGAAAGGTGTTTTTCATCTGCACAAATTTGAGATGAGTATCATCTAGTTAATTGATCATGCTTCTGTTCTACACCAAAATGATTTACGCTGCGTGAGCTGATTTAGTTTTAAGGTTGTTATTGAGATTAGTATGACTATCACGCCTAGTACTGTTTGAATCACTGCAAGAAATGATTATCTATGCCTCCTCCAATGAAAGTTAACAGTATTGTACGATAATCTTCATTTTAAGCTGAGCATTGAAGTGTAAGTATATTTAGCTACAAACAAGGGTTGGAATCAGGATGTATCTTATCTGTTGAACGTTTTCAAAAATAAATACCTGAAATTGGAATTGCTATCGTCCTAGAAAATGATGTGGTTTTAGACTACGAGTGTATAGACATATTTTACAAAGAGTTTTATGTGTACAACGTCGCCTTCTCAAATGTGGTGATTTCGAAAGAAAATGACTTTAAAAATAAAAAGTATGAAAACCGAAAATTTGTGTTTGTGTTTTTACCATAATGAACAATAATTCACATCTAAATGAGCATAAATTAATTTAACACAGCAAGTCTACAATGTTTTAAACAATTACCAAAATGATTTGGTGTATCTTTTATTCTTCTGAAACAATAAAAGGACGGTTATCTTCTCTCTTTTTACGTTAAGTTTTCTTAAAGTATGTATATAGTTATAGGCTAGTAGTTATGATGTTATTATTGAGCGAGGGAATGCATTTTGTTCTCAGGCTGAGAGATACTGCGATTGATTGTTAACGCTGAGACACCTTCGCCACTAGTTTGGCCCACCACTCCGTTGGGTACCCTGCTGGTGGCTGTTGTTAGATGCACCAAAGACTCCAGTTCTTGAGGTGAGAGGTGACGAGCGAGGTCCTCCACGTGGGACTTCAGAATTCTAACTTCATCGGGTGTGATAGAGTCGTCACTAACACTTTGTGGGATCATTGGTAGGGGGGACGCCCGTCGTTTTGAATCACTGCTCAGGAGAGAATGTACATGGGAGGATGATGGTCCACCGTTGTTGTCTTGCTCATCCAAGAACTTCTCCATGAAGTCCCTATATTCCAGATACCTTTAATAGTTGTTGAGTAAAATGTTAAAAAACAAACGTAAAAACAAACAAAAACCAAACAAAAAGAAATAAAGCAAAAAAACTAGAAACTTACGTTGTGCCAGGATGTAGCGTGTACTTTTTCTTTTCCAGTTTGGATTTGTTGGCGAACACATCGTGACGTTCGGTTTTCTTCCATAGATAGTAAAATTGTACGAGTTCTCCAACAGTCCTTGTGCGTACCTATGAGAAAATCGCAATCCATAACCATAATGAATGCTATATACTAATATATGCAATCTTTGGCTTATTTTCTTATCCGACATAGTTTTCACACCTTGTTTTGCTGAATTAAGTAAAAATCTTTTCCGTAAAGGCGCAGACCGGTTTCAAAATTACGACACTCCTCCTCCGACCAGACGCTCATTGTACCAACATTCGGACTGTTGAAGTACATGCTTCTATTTCGCCTCAGTGCTTCATCATAGTTGTACCCACATTGCAAAAGTAGATAGAGTGCCTATTTCGATAAACGAAATGTTCAGTAAATGAAAATGGGTTTTTTATTTCGATATTAGCTTTAAAAAGTAAACTTTGTACAAAAGCATACCTGCTCATCATCCCTGACATGAGATCCCTGAGGAATTCTGACAACATCCCCTTCATTTGCGGCTGCTTTCATGTTAACCATATAATTCGAAATATCTTCATCTTTTGTGGTAGCCGGGTCCCAAAGTAATTTATCTTCATTTTCGTATGGTAGTGCATCACCATATTTTCTTATCCCTTCCGGTATGACAGCTTGGTAGTCAGAGCCCACCATAATGGTCTGTCATTTTTACGACAATAAGGATTACTATTTTTCCAGCCATACTGGATAGCATGAACGCAAAATGAAACTGTTTCACTTTAGCCTCACCTTTTTCCAATCATCTTCTTCAGGACTATAATCCCCATCATCTTCCTCTTCTTCATCTTCACTTGGTGGCCTCGAACCTGCTACAATGAATTAGTAAATTAAATACCGATTTCTCATTATGCAAATAAACGATAAGTACTTTTATGCATATTTCTTTTCATGGTATGTAATAAACTCCTAGCTCTAGCTTGCCTGACGTTTTCGACTTGTTTTGCTGTTCTACTTTAGTCTTCTTCTTTTTCTTCCTTTTGAACTTCCGTTTTCCCTTCTTTTTTATGACAAAACTTGGTGTCTCAACCGTTTCTATTGGAGGTGTCTCTTCTACTATTCCAGTTTCAGACTCCTCTTTCCTTTCAACTACTGTCAACTTGCTTTTTTTTCGCTTGGTCACACGAGGAAGTTTAAATTTCGGCTTGAGCTTTGCCATAGCCGTTTTGAAAGAAGCCCTTTTAAGTTTAGCAGCTACTTTAACTTTAGGCCGTTTCTTACATTTTTTGCGCCCCATTGTTAGCATCACAATCGAGCTGGTCAACAACTAAAAAGTGACTACTCCAGTCATAGTACTTGTGAAATATTTGTTGGCAAAAAATTCACTTGATAAGCAAATGAACAACCACACGGCAACTCAGAAATGATTCTTGAACTATGAGAGAGCAACGAGACAATCTGAGATGAAATGCAAGCTTTGCTTCAACTGTCCTACTGCTCTAATGTGTACACAATGTGTAAATGGTTTTGAGCTGCTGAAATCCATATCAAATAAGTTGAATTGAGTTCGATACAGTGCACAATAGACTACCTGATGCTGCCCTACACATGCATATTGTCAAGCACAGGAGCATGAAGTCCCGCCGCCGACTCAACATCTCAATAAAACCAATGCCCTTTGAACCCTATCTCAAATTACTCATTCGATATTGAAGAGTAACGGGGACCAACGTAGTTGCAAACTTTTTCGTAGCTTATGTATTATTATCTATTAGCCAATGTGCAAACATTTCTCAGCTATCTGCGCTCTGGCACCCTTTGTTCTTGAGCATTCCTTTTCCACCGTATTCGTTTGCATAGTAATTCTTTCCAAATTCTTAAAGATTAACGAGTTGGTATGTATTCAAACCTCCTGTTCTCTCCTCTTCAACAAAGCCTTAGTTTCCATTGATGGGACTTATATGCAACCTTGAGAACGTTGATTTCAGCTCATTTGGTTATCTAATGCTTTATTTCATGACGAGTAAATAAATGCTTTTTCCATTTCCCTTCTTGTTGCACCTGCGCTGCAGCAGTTGCTTCCTCAAACATTTTGTTTATGCAGATTAGTTAGTAATTAAGTTTAGAAAGTCAACTAACATCGTAGCTGTCGGGCGCCCACTCCAGATCCAGGATGGTCTTTGTACAATTCGCTGAGTAAACTTTGAGGATGCCCCCTGTCCTCCTCGATGAATTCTTCTTCTTCGTCGAATTGCTCTTCAGTGTTCAGATCTTCAGCTACCGGACCTTCCTCCCTTTCCTCTGGTAGTTCTTCCTATTTATAAAATCATGCAATATTAGTATGCGGAAAAATTCATTCTGTGAAAGAAACCGTTGATTTGTATGCACAACTTTAAAATACGTAGAAACAGCAGGAATGTTAAAGTGTACAGATATTATGCGGGTCAAGTAAACCAACACCAAGCAAATAACAGTGGAATCCCTACAACTAAAACTACATTCAACTATAAATTTAATAAGCAAATAATAACTAATATTAGCTTACAAGAAATCATAAACTTGACTAAGCACATGCACAAAAGGCCGAAACTTAAATACTTTCATTAAAGATTAGAATGGAGGGTAGTTTACTAAAAGAGATCATTCTAGTTTTGTATTGAGTAAAATGCTTCAGCAGACGAAATTTCTTTATACAAGTTGGTCTCATCCTGCAGCCACAATGAAAATCTACGGTTTAATCTTCTATCGGAGACAATATAGAGCCAAGTAAGATTTTACCGTTTCTCCACTATTTTCCGGGGGTGCTTCATCATCTACAAGTCTCGGTGCTCTTGACAAGGGAACATTTGCATCATCTTCATTTTTCTATTATAAAACGTCACAAAATTCTTAGCACACGTGGTAATTTGGATAACAAAGGATACAAGGATAACACAGGTCTGTAAAGCTGACGATAGGAATTTTGATAGGGGAAAATAGGAGAGACTTGTATGGCTGCTCCTTTTAATCATTAAATCTATTTATTCCTTTTGCAGTACACATACGTCATGTGCATATCAAACTCAAAGCCAATTTTTCGCCCAATTTAAAATATTCTTTTAATTTTCCAGTTTTTACCTAAATTCCTTAAATCATGCTCTTAAGCTCCCTATTGTATTATATTGTGTATATATATAGGAAAATGAGATTCATGATCATACTTCGTTTTCCGGCTCGACTGCAACTTCCAGCTCATTTTCGATTTCATTATCCTCCTCCGAAGCTTCAGCCCCGCTTGCACCTTCATTATCGTTCTCATTGTCGTTTTCATTATCGTTTTCATTTTCATTCTCATTGTCATTATAGCCGTACATAGCTAATAAAGCATCCAATGGCATGTCTTTCTCCTGTAATAAACAAACTCTTTGTTAGAATCTCGCATAACATTTATGAAATAACCATGCGCAAATTTTTATGCATTTTTAGCACACCTTTTCTAGATTAGATAGCTCGTTTCTTTGTTCTTCAGTTTCTTCCATGGCTTCCTCCTCATCTAAAGTGTGCTCATCGTCAAAATCATTTACCATCATTTCTGCCGTTGGTTCAAACTCATCACCCGGACTTCCGGGTTCTGTGCTTCCGCTCTAAAAAAATCATACCGGAATTAATTTTATCAGATTTATTTCGTAATTAATTCACAATCCTAGCAAGAACGCTTCTGGATTACTTACCTCATCTGGGTTTTGTACTTTATCCATCACGATTAGCTATACTGAGATAGAAGTTTTGCAGTGCGTATTTTAAATGTGAACAACTTTGGTGTGACGCTTGCAACTGTTGCAGATTGACAGGCTGCTCCTTTAGAAATATAATGATATATTGTGCAGTTTAAGACAACGAGCGTGTTCTAATCAGTAGTTGGTAACTTGGATGTGACGACGAGATACCAGAGAAGCAGATTCGGAATGGTACGTTTGCAAGATCTTATAAATCTGAGAAAGGTATTTAAGGCAATCCTTAGCTACTCAGTTGAAGAAGCGAGTTATGGAATTTTCTCGTTTTGAAGAACCACCTTGTATTATAATTGTAGGAACAGAATAGGATACACTGTAGTTCACTAGTTAAAAAATCACTCCCTACCTACCCTGTTCGTCCGTTTTGACACATTTTCAAAGGTTGTTGTAATATCCATATTAATACAAAAATTGAATAGACTAATCATAATCATCCTTATTACATTACAGACTAACAGCACATTTTATTTAACTAATTATGATGTAATCTATCATAAAAAATAAGGCTACGTAATATAAGAGTTTTATATGGTCATAATAAACGTAACGATACTAACTGTAAGCCTTGACAGAGTTATATCAACCTCTAAATTATTATATTATGCTAATTACCCAGAATGAATTCTTCTGGTTGTGTATTGGTAGGCACGATAATCTAGTAATGTTTTTGTAGCGCAGTACGATTACATCGTGTTGTTTTCGGTTCTTAATAAATCACCATGAGAAACTGTTCCAGTTCTCACTTTTAGTAGCCCTGTCACTGCCGTTGAAAATGTAAGATGCATCATCAAAAAGTATGGTCGATCGAAAGAGCACGGGGTGCTTGGTAATATTGTCTTGTCACTTTGTGTTCAAAGGCTTCTTTAGTAACTTTCTTCGGCTGAATAAAGTTTTTGAAATCTAATCACCGGGCATTCATATTATATAACAGTAAAGTAGACGTGTGCTGAACCAACTCAACTTCTTGTCACTTTGTCTCCATTGCGTAATATTTAAGACTGCTGAATACAAGTGAAAGCTTGCATTAATCTATAATATTCATTTCCTGTTGAAACGACAAACGTGGCAATCTGAAGTTGTATATGTATCGATTGCGAGAATTATTACTACTGCTATATTCAAACTGACTTGATCGATTCAAACAAATTTTCAAATTATTTTTCTATTCATTTATGCCTACTGAAATGTTTACAGCTTGAAGATTACAACCAACCAAAATTTAGCTTTCTGGATGCCTAGTTTCTGAGTTTGTGCTCAGAGCTCAATGTTTCATTTGTCAAATTTACAAATCGATTTTGTTAATTGGAACTGCTTTACAAGTGTGTTTCCATAAATATCGTTAAATTGTTGCCATTCCACAATCCAGCTATCAACACTGACACTCCAATCAAAGGAATAACATTTGATGTGTCCCAAACATGTTAGTTGTAGTGGAGATGCACACTTTACTTGACTGCTAGCACGAGAACCAAGTAAAAAGAGAAAAGGGAAAAATGAGCTTTCAATAATCCAGGTAATGTTATGTTATATGCTATTCCAACAATCACAGTGTCAATTATGCGATGTGTGTTTGTGCGTATTCACAAAAAGATAAAAGTCTGTCTACTCCACAATACATGGACTGTCTGCAATCTAAAGTATACATGTAGACCAACTGAATGTACTTGTTAGCTTTAAGTTACATGGAGGAAAAGCAGTTTGAGATAAGAAGGAAAGGGTTACATTTTTACATTGCATTGACGTTGCATCGTAGATTGTAGAGGCTGTAACGTAGCTACACATTCTAAAGTAGATATCCTCCTATTCTTACTGAAGAGAATTGGTCGGCAATGAGCATAGTATGGGTAAGGTATCTGTGCCATGTGTATGAGGGTATTGTTGCAAGTGTGAATATGAGAGCATATCCCCATAGTGTAATTCTTGATTGAATTATTTTTCTTCTTTTTTTACCAACAGTGGCGTTTACCATTCTAGCTCTGGGATGAAGTGATAGAGGTCGTCTGTACAGGTGAAATAAAAACGGTGACCAACCACGAGACCAGCGTTGTACAAAGACACAAAGAATGCAAATATGTTGAGTCAGAATGTTGCTTCAAACACAGAGCAAGGTCCTTGCTGTCGCAAAACACAACGTTAAAAAATGCGGATTTAAGAGCCAAACAAGATTTCATTATTTTGTAAAGATTATTAAATCAAAGGAAATTTTATGACCAATGCCTTTTTTGGTGTTGCCCGTTTTAAGTCAAGGATGTAAACTTTACACTGCCTTATGCATTGGTATGATAATTAAATGCCTTCAAAATTATGCTTCGTAGTGAATTTGCAGACCAAAAAATAGGGACGAATGAGACAATTTGCTTCCTATTCAACGAGCACGTGCATGATTATATGAATGACATTTCTTTAATGATATAAATTACAATGTTTATAACGATTTTGTCAAACTTGAGATGTATGTAGGCTATGGAATTATCTATTATTGGTACCTAATTACATACTATTTTCTAAACTGAGGTTAACCAAAGTCCCTGTAAAAACTTGTTGACAAAATTGTATATAAATAAAGGTTATTTTTTGTGCACGTAAATATTTATTATATAAAATTATCAATCTGTAGTTATTTAAAGATCAATAACATTGCTTAAGATCGGATTCATATTTAAAAATAAATGATTTTTATGGCTTCTTTTAACATTTTACATAGTTTCCTTGGATGTGAAGATCTGGTTAAATCTAGCAAATAGCTATTCAGTAAGTAAGTAACTAATATAGTAATAGTAAGTTTCAATTTCGTCCAATTTGATACTCATGATCTGAAAGCGGATACACAGGAGAATAATCTCCCTACTCACGTTGAACATAAGTGAGAAAGCCTTGGGTGCATATAAATTTCCCTGCTACAATTATCTCTAACAAAAGGTTCTTCTCTAGTAGAACTTAATCCATTATGGATTATGTACGGAGGTCGGTTACGCAAAACGCTACTTATTATTCCTATTAGTTTGCTCCAGTCAGTCCAAGTCATGTGGCTGAGCACATGAACTGCTAAAAGACGGTGTATCTAACTCGAAGGCTAGAATAGACTAAAAAAACGAGTCAATAACGCTCCCATTATTACAGAAGCTGGATTGGAATGGACGCATTCGTGAATTACGGTGAAAGCTAGAGAGTTTTGATGCCTCCAAAACTCACGTTGATATATGGCTGTCGTATAAACCTTCCTGTATATTCCTTCCCTATAGCAAAGCGAAGCAAAGAAAGGTTCTAAATATAGCTCTCGTACTCCACTCCGCGTGTCTACGTCCGTTTACAGTATCCGGTAACATACATCAGCATGTATGTATAATTGAGTAGCCAAAAAACGCTCACATGTTTGGAGTCACCGAAACACGAGCGATGCTAATAATCCACAGGTTAGTGGAGACGGATGCGGCTGGCCAACTGGGGTTTCTCGCTGCAGGAGAACATTTAATTAATTTTTTGATTCGATGTATCAAACCACATCTAATTTTACTCACGTTGTCGGTGTTCCTTCCGGGAACTGGGGTGTTATGTATCATCCTGTGTTTTACAAACGTCATCAATGAATGAAATTATTGTTGTTGTCGAACAAATTGAAAATATCGTATTTCCGATTTACGGCGCCATTTTCTAAAGAACTTAATTTGTTTAGAAATAGAGGACCATGCTTACTTAGAACAAGTCAACAAATTAAATGTTATGGCATGAGCGTGGGGCTTCTACCTTCTGGGATTTAAAAGGTTCAAGTTCGGGTTGTTTTCTTTCTACTTCCAACTCTGCCACATTATTCCTGAGCTTTGGTTCCCAGAATTCTCATTTATCCTTGCACGGGTTCCCTTCCACAAGCTTTGAGTTTCAGGACATGTTATCCACCTTTCGGGGGATTGCTATAGTTATAATGTTTATCATTCCAGAGAGTGGAGTTTCTTCGATAAAAGCAATTTCCTGCTTGCGAGTTGAGAAATACAATAGAAAATTAGGAGAAAAGCAGCAAAGTGCTTCCAAATATTGATAATGTGCTTGAACGATGCTAAGAAGTTTGCATCAAATGTAACATTTTCATTCTACTCGAATTCTGCTAGAAGCTTTCTCTTTCTTCAGATGATTATATGGAAGGTGTAGCCTATTTCATTTCGTTGCGACAGCTAAATTCCACGGAGTAGCTGAAACTGAGAAAACAAGATTTGTCAATAACAGCAAAGCCTTAGCATCAGCAGAAAAATATAATGAGCTTAATTGTTTTTCTCTCAACTTGTCCTTGGGAAGTCGCAGTTGTAAAAGCAGCAAAACTAATCAAACCCGTGTGGAGTTCGTTGAGTGAAAAACAACAATTCATAATAGGCAAGAGAGGTCTAGGGAAGTCAAGGGGATCAGAGGTTCTTGGTAAAAAAAAGTGTTTTCGTTTCGTTGTACATTTTTCTTCCACCCACATATCTTGCACGATGTTTTGTTATTCAACTAATGGAAATCGAAGGGGTTTATTTTACTAAACCGGATTGTTTGGAATTTGGACTTGGAAAAAATCTCGATGTTGTTTTATTCGCAAAGTTTTCCATACAAGATGCTCACTCGTCATAAAATGTAGTACAATTAATGAAAGTTCATCGGGCATATGCTTTCTGATTCTGGATAAAAGTAGCATGCACGGCCTTTAACACCGACATGTGTCAGACAAGCAGCATGGGTTTATCTAATGTTATGTGATTGCATTTGATTCCCTATTACTTGCCGAGTCTATCCATAATTCAGAGATAATTGTCAAATCACTCCTGGCTCGACTTCTCTTGATAAATAACGCGTATACACGTGGTTCGCGCATTCATCCGGTCACATGCTGCAGCACGCATTGAAATAAATGTTATCGTTTCAAAATACAATGCTAAACGCTGACTAAGCAAGCTCCAGTCAGTTAGAGACCTTCCACTTAATTGCAATTAGTCAGCAGTTCTTCAAAGACATGCATCTTGAATGCAGTTGATTCTAGTGCTGGTATGCGTGTTTTTAAAACATTCCTTTGTAAATGTAGAGAATTGGCTGTGGCTGCATCCTGAGTGTCCATGGAATGGAATCTTTTCAGTAGTCTGAGATCATGGACACGAGCATGAGAAGGAGAGCACATCAATTGAATGCTGTTCATGTACCTACGCACACTGAGATTGTGAATGAATCACGGATGAGCCAACTTAGATTTAATGTCTGATAGGAGGCTACGAATATAGTTATGTATATACGTAATATTCAACCTCTTACATAAGCTTCTGATAGGATAGGTTATGCAACATAGTTGAAGGAAATCTACTGAAGATACTGGGTGTATGGTTGCTCCAAGCTGTTTTCTGCCGCCGCTATTTATCTCGCTGTCATTTCAGAGAACCGAGCCAATTCATTCCATCGTCAGCCTATCTAATGTAATTACGCGCTCCCAAGAATTCAAGATTATCCTTCTGGAGCGATGACAGGAAAATTACTTAACTGCATTGGATCAGTTAAATCTACATCATGCAAATGTGTTATTATTATTTTCCTTGTGTAGATTTTTGGATGGTTTGAACAGATTTCCCAGAATGAAAAGCATCCTCTCGTTTCATTGGTAAAAATCCCTTGGTTTCCAAAACTAACCTGTCCATTTCAAGAGCTCTTCATTATATCAATTTTAATTTAGGTTTAAGTAGCAATGCATAACAGCCTCGTAATTAGAATAACATAGCCCCGCGCAATGAAAATGGAGACTCATCAAAACATCGTAACCGATTATATCACCTCATCAATTCCTTTGTTTGCACCAGACAGCGTAGTTCTTTAATCAACATCGCAAACTTATATAAGGTCGTCATCTGCCTACGATTACGTAGAGTTCGGAGTACGGTTTTTTCCAGATTTTATATAAGCACAACCGTCAGCACTTTAGCTTCAAAAACATCAAAGAGCAGGCTGTACAGCTACGTCATCATCAGGAGAAGAAGAGTAAATGAACCTTTCATTAAGACCGGCAAAAAATAGCACTCTGAGCTGTTTGCAATATTTTGGCCAAAAAAACACGTTACCTGATAAACCTATCAACTCCACGAAAGAAGAAAGGAGAACGGAGTGGAGCCGAACTGGTTGTGGTTATGTAAGAAACGTTTTATGGATCACGTTGTAGTCATCGTCATCATCATCTCCGTCTTTGATGAATCATAATAATTCATACAAAGTTGAGCATGTGATATGAAATGATGATTTACTCCTAGAGCCAAAGTGAAACTTTGTTGGAAACCAGCTAAATTTTTGCTACCTACCTAGAATGTGTCTAATATTTGCATAGAATGATGGAAGCAAAGGGATTTTTAACCTTTTCTCAAACCAAATAGTTTTTGAGCACAAATATGTGATGTAACTCACAAACTTCCACCACAACCAGTCGACAGTGCCTCCAGGTAAAAGTAATTAGTAGGAAAATTTATGTAAATACATGTTGTAACAGGCAAATCGTATAACTTACTCATAAATAATGTGTCTGTAAAAATTACTCTGTTTCACATTTCGGGCGTGTACTTGTTACTTTATTAAAAAAAACTTTGGGTGATTTCCAGTACAGTTGAATAAATTCATTTCTTTATGAGCTGATGAGGTTATTTTTAGGGTACGTATGCAAACGAAGTAGATGCAAAGTTGCATGTTGCATCGACAGCTTTTAATAAGAAAAAGCAAAATTGGAAAACTTTTTTGACGTTCTGAAAGTCTGTTACGAACGATTTGCCAAATTGATCAACACAGCGATATAAGCGTTTCACGAATTGAAAGTGCTACAAGATGTGCTTTATCTTGTACGTTCCTGACCCAAAACTTATAGAGACCAAGGACGGGAGTTTTTATAGAAAAAATCATTAAAGTAAATGAGCACACTCTTCTCTTGGTTTCCTTTGGGAAGAGCATTTCCTCTGTCTCTTTTTATTTGCCCACATAACCTGTAATATTTGCTGTGTTACGTAAGTGGAGCCTTGGAACTTCATGGAAGCAATTGCTGCGGTCACACAAGTGCCGACAGCATGTTGACTCTTCTGTTCCATCAGCAGCAATAGTGCTTTTATCATTAAATGTCATCATAGCGTTTGTTATGATTACAAACGAGGAACAAACAAATAGACTTATGTTTCTTTACCCGTTGTAATTTTGTAAAATATGGGTATTTGAGTGATTATATGAAAAATTGATGTGAAGAGGGATTAAACAAATGAACAAAAATTTGACACGCATGTTTTATTATCATTTATCATTTTCTTATCACTTGTCACCTTTTGTGACGTGAACTATTATATAAGTTTGTTTCCCTGCTGAAATCCAGACCATTCCAGTTAAATCCACTGATGTTGTGCAACACAGGATATTATATATATACATATAACAGTTGCAGTTGCATCGCTTCCATCTAATATGAGTTAACATAGATGCTAGCACGTGAAAGCGGTACTACATTACATGATGACAACGACATAATATCTCCCTCGCACGTTTTTATTCACATTTTTATTTTTAGCTAAAAATATATCAAACTTGTAAATTTAAATAGAAATTGGTCTGCAGCAAAGATGTATAATCGCCTTTGTAGTATTTATAGACCGGCTTAGTCTTTACTTTGCATTCTCAACAATTAAAAAAGTTAATAATCTTCAGCTTACAAACTATTTTCGAACCTGTTCTAAAAGTTTCCATTGTGATCATCTACTTAATATCATGCTAGTCTTGACTTTCCACTTCAGTTCTTTCAAAGTGCTAAATGTCATGAAAAGCAGAGCTTATTCAATGTTATTTATACTTTATATAAGTTTACACGCTGAACATTTTTGATAACAAGCCCTTAAATGTAAAAATACAGCACAAAATATATAAAGCTGGTGTTGAGCAGATAATAAGATACTAGTCAGAACTGCATTCATATGGGTAAATATATTTTAACTACATTACTATGTATTAAAATATTGTACGTTACGTGGAAAAAAGAAGTTGATGGATGATACAACTTGCATGTAATGTTATGACGAGGAAGAAATGGAATAAATGCTGAGCTCTGGTTTGTGTATTTGCCAGCGCTTTGATCAGCATTTGTCATGGGCTTATGTGAGTTACATAACTTGTGCAAAAAAAACTTTTCTTTTTTGTTATATAACACACACTTCCATTTTTTCCATTTCTATCCATTCAATTACCTACTTTTATTACGTTTTCTATTTGACAATGCAGAACACAATTTTTTATGGTTTTATTAAACCACATATGAGTCTCTCCACGGAGAATTTGAACTGTTCACCTGTCTTGCCTCCCAACAAAGGAGGTGGTAACCATTATGCAATAAGCCATGCTCAACCATACCATCCTTTTGAATCCGGTCTCGCATTTTAACTCCACTTTCTATCAAAACATTTTACGTAACATTATGCTACGCTGTGAGCTGATTGGAGGTAAGTATCCTCTTCCTTTTTTCACTTCAGGTATGCTTCAATAAAACTGCACAAGTGATGGTAAGCATCGTGTTACATAACATAGCCAGTGCCATTTATTTGCAAGTTGGTTCAATTGGAATGAAGTGGAATGATTATTCTTTGTGGCTGGGTTTAGCTTTTACGAGCAAAAATAGGAATTGTTATGAGACCGTGTACCACGTCCATTTTTTTAAAAAGCAGGCTTATATATGCGCACGGTCGCTCATTATATCATGATGTTTGGTTGTATAAAGGGAATAAATTGTTAATCCATGCCGTTTTTAAATTTCACATGGAATTACACTCAAATAATAGTCATCATAGGAGAAACTGAGGCTTCCAAGCCAGGCCAGATCACGAGCAGTTCAATGTGATGTGAAAAAAGCCTACAGAAGACAGTTGTGTACTTTAGCTTGGAGTGGTGATGTAAACATCACGTTACGTAGCAAAAGTCAACTCACGTTCATCTGCTGCAACTCAAATGTGAAGTCATTAAGAAACAATAGTAATTTTTTTGAGTCTCATGTTACTCACTTAACGATACTTTTTTTATCATACCGATTTTATGTGGAATTGATGTAAATTGTTTCTGGAACCTCGTTAAAGCTACCATTATTCATGTTATGCAGTGCATAGCGAGAGCATCATTTATGTAAACGAGTTGCTTTCCTTGTGTACAAAAGTCTGAATCAAATTTTAATGACAAAGGAAACGTGACCTCTAAAAATAATTCCACTTACGTTTTACCTGGGCATTATAGGGACAGAACTGATTACGACAGCAAGACAATTCCAAGTATTTATATAAACTGTTGTATAGGCACAGCATAGCAAATGGGCCGTTCTGTAAAAAATGAATTATACTCAAATCATATAACAAAGCACATAATGAAGTTAAATTCCATGCTATTTTCTAACAAATGTATTATGCATGAGGTTATATGGACGGCTGAGCTCTCAGTCCGAGAAGCATGTTGTGTTACAAAAGCGCTTGGAAACGTTGTTGTGTAAAAGGTACCTTTTTATGGAGGATATCGACCATTCTGTCGTTTCGTAACGAAACTTTCGTTGTCACGCTTGACATGACGTTAGCCTGTCAATCTCATTGAGAATGAATAAGAATTTTAATTCTATGAATTATAAGGATATAGATGTTCCAAAAGCTTAACGTCTGCTGGTTTTCGCCGCCTTCCTTTCTTTGCATTAGTTTTTATAGGAAATTAAATGTATTTACAAAACCCCCCTTTGGTTTCCGTCAAGAAGAGTCAATCAACTTGTAGCTGATGTATGATTTGTTTTTATGTTCACTTTACACACAATATTGATACGTAATTTGTACATTTTTTTGCTCTACAATCAACTCTTGAATAGCAAGCAGATGAAGAGTCGTCTGAAACAACTTTGTTCACACAAGTCATCCGCATGTCGTTAAGGAATTAACATGATTGCTTCATGCTAATTCCTTTCACGACCTGTTTCGACAAAGCCGAACCAACCCAGATGTAATTTTTATGCAGCTCCACTGCTAGTAACTAAAAATGTATGTCACGTTAACTAGATTAGTTTCAACTGAGTCTGTTTTTAGCATATAAATCGAAAGTAGATTTTTCCAACATATTTTTAAGTCTCTTTCAATAATTGATTTGGAATTGGGCGACTCAATATTTCATTCGGTTGTCTACAGCATATTTACGTTGAAAGACATCAGATAGTTTAATCACGGATTTGCTACAAAATTTCAGGTGATTTTAAACACAGGGCGGGTTCTGATTTGTCTTTATTTTATTATTCCATCATGCTAAATATAACTGGTACTTCAACACAAGCTCAAAAATAAATAAATAAAAATTGTCATGGCAAGTATAAATTAGGAACGAAATTTGTGACATAATGCGCAATTTTCAATTACATACAACATTGGAGTTTTGTTTTTACTGGAAAAATCCACTTGAAAGTTGGAATATCAAAGCAATATACCAATGTTCCATATTATGAAGCTGTCAACTACATACGTCTCCCTTTATCAGGCTTGATGATCATTCAACAAATAATTCAAGTGCAACTTTTACACCAAAATATAAAAATACATTTTTTGCATCGCATTGATTCCAGATACTTTGCTCCGTGTTGCTTCTTACCTGTTCACTTGAATGAAGCTCACTCGTGTGCAAAATTACAATTGATCTGATAGCAGGTTCTCAGAATATATTGGGTTTCACACACCCTCTGCTCCGGCATAATTGTTTCTTCTCAGTCCCAAATGGCGTCTACATTTATGGGTGGTCTTAACTGTTCAGAATACGGTTTTGGGTCCATAATTTAACCAGTTATACATATGTACCCATAATATTAGCAGGTAGGAAACCCCGTGGAAAAAAACCAGCTATGATCAAATTCCCCACAGAATTCCCACTGGCTCAATATAATAGAAACTGTTGAACTTCATATGAAATGATTGGGAGACCGAAAACCTACCACTACAGTCGTTGCACCCACGCATCATGATGAACAAACAATCCAAAGGGTTTTATCCGCTTTCTTCTTAAACCCATTCCCACTCAACTCCACCATAACATGTGCCATATATTTTTTTTATTATTCCATTCTAGACAGACTAATGTCTAGTGCGATTAGAAAAACAATGAACATTTTGCAAATCACATTCATGAAAATGTTTTTGACATGAAAATATTGATGAAAACGCTTTATCTAATCACATCACGGTCACGAACGGGACAACTACGACCAAGCATTGCAATAAAATTGCAACAAAGTCCATCCTCAGCGTTGTCGTTTCCTTTTTTCATTCATTCACCCAACCAACAAAAGAAACGGATGGAGAGTAGAGTAACTGCAAAGAGTGTGTTCCCCTGCAAGTCTGCCTTATGAGAAGTAGGCAAGGGGCTCTCACCAAGTTCTCGGGGCGAACGTAACAACCTGTATATCGTATATTGTAAGCGACTGGTGACTGGTCTCGTGTCTTTCTCCATTGAGTGCATTTGGCTACGTAACAAGCCCTAGGTTGCCTTTACTTCCGAATCCTTATAGAAAAAGTACATGATCCACTTTGACACATAACGCAATAATAGCTTCATAGGTAGCATAAAAGACGGTGATAAAAACAACTAATAGGAAGAAACGAGTGTTACGAGAAATCAACGAGACTAGTCATAGTTCTCAAAACACAAATTGAATTTACATCTGAAACGCTGTTTCAACTCGTTCGAGTATTTGCTTGCCTGCTTTTCAAGCGTATGGAGAAAAACAAGTTTTTGCAAAGCCAAAGGAGCCCTAAAAATAAATGTGCCAAAACTTTTTCTGCAGATGCCCACACAATTTGGTTGTCAAAAGGGAATGCTCAAGTAACTCAGCTTTGTAAGCGACCTACAAAGAACTTGTTTTCACTCATTAGTACAACTAACTTTCTACTCAATCACATCTTATATCACAATGTGCAGCATGATCTTACACAATCAATACTTTCTTGAATGCCATTTCTTTCATCAAGAGTGTGCTGTAAGACTTACGGCATCTGCTTTTAGTACAAAACCTGCTTTCTCCAAGTTCGGCGAAAAGAAGTGAAGGAATCATTTCAAACTTAACTAGGCGATAATATGAAAAGAGAGTTAGGTAAGGATTGCTTGGAGCGCATTTTTCTGGAAAGTCGTCACATTCATTTATACTTGCATAACATGGGAAACTGTTCCAGGTAAAGGTTCGTCCATTTCCCAGATATTGCAGAGTGCAGATATCCTGTTTTATCAGAAGAGATGAAAGCCGGCAGGCTGAGTGAAACTCTCTCTTTCTCCAACATTTTCACCTTACATGTACGCACAGTGCTGGACAAAAACGTGACTTGTATCCTTCCTTCTGCGATGGTTACGTTTGGGGTTATGTAACGCTTCGTTACAAAACATAGTATAGCTGTTTCATAAACCAGGGCTGGATGGGCTACATGGGAGCGTTGAGAGCTTCATTAGTCAGCCGTGTTGTGATAATTATTGTATAAGCGAGGATGTAAGCTGTAGAGCTATGATTAACAGCAACAATATCTTGATGCGTAGTCAGAAATAGAGGTTATATAAAAAAATCCATCTAGAACATTTTATTTATATAATATCATATTTTTATATAAATTTGAAACCAAACTCTACGGAATCAGGATTATGAGTGTTTCCTTTCCGTCACAAATAATTGTCAGTTTGTTTTCATGCTTCTCAAATTTCATAACATTGAGGATTTAGGTTACAGATTGACAGTTTTGACTAACCTTGACAGTTTGGAAGATAGATTGAGGAGGGAGATAGACAGTTTGTAGCGCTGCATTACATAACATGATGTTGTTATGACACAGAAAATTGTTGGTTATGAAAGGAGATGAGGGTTACATGTACAAGCACGATGTTTTCCCATTCAATTTAACTTGTATTGGATTTTGTCACAAAAATGTTGGGTGATGAAACTATGTGTCCATTCTGTGCACGTTTCCCGTTGAATTATTCGTCTCGACCGTAGATTTACTTCCTTGGCTCATGAATAGTAAATTAAATTGTGTAAACTGGAAACCAAATGGTAAAATGTTATATTCGACAGTAGACAGCTGTAACTGGATGATTGACAAGCATGCATCCTTTGTTTTGAGCATAGGTTTGATGAAAAATTACCTCGGAAAAAACCACCAGTGGTAGCAACTCTTGGATAAGTAATCATTATCATTTTGAGTGCATTTTTATAACTACTTTGTGCTCAGCAGGATTCTAATTATATCCCTTATGTTTGGTTTGCCTCCTGACTGATTTAATAATTTCAATTTTGAACGTCAGCCGACATCTTTGGTCGTGTCGTGATCTTGGATGATGAAATTTTTCAAAGAAACACTTATATATAACCTTGATAGCGAATTTAAAGTTTTCTGTGGTATTATTTGCAATATTAAATTCCAAGAAGGAACTGTTTCAACATAAAATATTTTGGAAGTAATTATGCTCATGATATTTGATTAAGGCCATGAAAATGGATGAAAAACTTTACGAAATTTGCTCAAAATATCGGATACATTTATAAATTTTACACTTTCAAATTTTCAAACATTTGGCTCATGGCCCAATTGAATTATGAAATGTCAATAAAATGATGTAACATAGAATTTTATTTATACACGGAAAATAAACAGACATGCTATGGAATTCTTCCGATTTGTAGATGTTTACATAAAAGTTACGGCGCATTACTTTGTTGCATAAACGGTACGTTGGCAAGTAAACATAAACAAATATGATATCATACAAAATACAACATTATCCTGAGTTTACATATAAACATATAATACACTCACGATATAAACATTACATATCTATATATAAAACATGTTCAGTCAATCGATGACAAAGGAAGTGACAATAAATAATCAAAAGTAGATAAAATCATGATATAACCAAACTTAATATGCGTACTTATAATCTGGGGTCTTATGTGGCCAAAAATTACGTGATTACATGAGAATTATGCCCCTTTCATTTCACTGCTTATATCATGGTTTCCAATGACCGACCATATCGTGTGAATTTCATATAATATTGAATGATGACACTTAATCTCATCACGTAATCGTAGGCTATATTTAACAAATACGTTGATTATTCAACGCACTCATCTCATTTGCATAAAAACTTTCACTTTATCTTTTGCATTTGAATGGGTGGAGTGGGACTGAACAGACACTTACAGCGTAACTTCCAAAGTTGTATTTTTAGATCGTAGATTAACTTTTTAATAGCTACCTTGAGTCACCTACGCCGAAATGAAAAACTAGTCTATGTCAACTTTCTTTTTTGAGCTTACATAAGTTTGAAAACTAATCTACTACCCATTTCCACTCATCATCATCAATAATATCAACTTTTCCAACTGTCTTCCCCACAAATGAACCCAGTAATTAGTCAAATCACGCGTGGTTACGTAAAAGACCTGTATAATTTTCCACATTAAATTCTTATGTAAGCATGAAAATGACCATGTGAGATGTTCTGATGATCAATAATCACGGTATATTATTGAGCACGTCTACATGAAAACGTTTCCTCCTTTGTGAGATTTATCTAACAAACAAAGTCAGCTTAAGGTTGTATCTATTTCAGCATCTTTTACATGAACAGCCGTAGGAGATAAAAGGCATACAAAGACATACGTAAATATTCAGATTATGAACTAGAGAATTCATTGCGTGTACATGGTACAGCCTTCACTCCCTTAATTGCTCGACAAACTGGCAAGAATAATAGACATCAGCATCACTGTTAGTTTTCAATTGCTTGCTTACGTAACAGCAGCATAACTCTTTGAAAAAATTGTAAACTTCAACTTTCGTCTGCTTTACTACCTACATTTTGAATAATTTTTCATGCAGAATGTGTACACGTGCACGCTACAAGTTCAGCAATTTTTTACCCTTGTACAAAAGAGACTCGGTTGTCAAGAAATTGAATAAATCCCAAAAATGGAGATGTAAGCATGCAGCTTGTTCACATGCAAATGATTTACTAATCTGGTAGCCAAATTTAGAGTGAATGTAAATAAGGGGCTTTTATTATGCTATTTTAAGCGTATTATAATTTTTGCTAGTTTTCGCTGAAATGGTCCCTAAATTTTCAAGATTTTTTTTGACAAACAAGACCAGTTTTGAATTCTTGTATTTTCACTTCCATGATGGACAGGAGCCGGACAAACTAAGAATTTCTTGTACGCAATAAACTTCAAAGAAATATGATGATAATCCCTTTTGTTTCGCAGCTGCTGAAAAGTTTCAAAATCTACTTACGTGAT
This sequence comes from Orchesella cincta, assembly GCA_001718145.1. NCBI lineage: Eukaryota > Metazoa > Arthropoda > Collembola > Entomobryomorpha > Orchesellidae > Orchesella > Orchesella cincta. The sequence goes on along the minus strand of LJIJ01000267.1, from coordinate 107,133 downwards.
CATGCCATGCCGATGAAGCGGTTTGTAAAATATGAATTTTTAGGTTGTGAAAAAACTTTTTCCATTAAATACTAAATAAGATCTTCCATCACGGATAAACGCCCGTCTTCTATTTCACCCAATTTTCATATCGTCTTTCAAATTGGATAGTTTAGTGTATTAGCTACAAACTATATAACAAAAGTGCTTCGTATTTTATATCTACAAAACATGAGCATTATCTTTGTTAGAAACCTACCCACTGAGGCCGAGTAGGATTATCATATTACAAAGGAAATCAGATTCTGTTTACGTACATGCATAAAAATATACCAGCATCGTTCTTCGAGCATCCAGCAAGAGACTGAGTTTCTTAGAAGTTATCATGACTCTCTTCAAACGAAGTCTGCTTGAACAGAAAAAAACAACATATGCACGCCATGTGAGTGAACAAAGCTCCAGATTCAGATCCAGCTATTTTCTCAGAATGACGACTGTTCATTACTATCATTACCCGCAATCATAATTTCATGTCTTTATTTCCAAAGCCGCATAATAGATTCAGCAGAAACAATTTTGGTTCGTTCACCTAAAATCCTTTAGTCGAGTTGGATAATTGCTGATTTTTGAACATGTGTTTAGCTCGTTGAGCAACGTCACAACCTCATTTGAATTAGCAGTCATTCATTAAAAGGAATCCAATCATTTGGTTAAGTAGCAGATAAAAACTTTATTGAGCTATAATCCACAGAAGTTGAAACATATTATGTGTCTCATCTCGAAGCAGATTGTCTACGAAATTAATACAAGGGTGTAAAACATTTCCCCCGAAACCCAAATGGATTGGGCTAAGCGATCTAATCAAAGGAAAGGTCACACCACAGTCTCTTCATGAGACTGATCCATCGTCAAAGAAAATTTGTTCAACACTTACTCCGTTTATTATGAAACCGGCTAGTCGACTTGGTGAGAGCCCCCATACATATATAGTTTTATGCAACAATCAGCTCACAGCGTGTAAATGTTACGTTACGTTTCATTACTCGCATTGCACTACAGCTGAAATGCGTGCTCATCACAATGTGTGTGTGTGTTATATGCGGGTTCATGCTGGCAACTGGTTAACACTGGAAGAGACGAGCAGTGTGTTCTGCAGCCTATTATGTATGTTAGGATGACCTGAACAAGTACATATACAAGGTATTAGTACAGCGTAGCCATTCCTAGTCAATCTCTTCTATTATACAACACACAGCTCACAAAGTATTAGAAATGGAACTGAAAGAGTTACAAAGTAAAAGGAAAACATGGTCATTGGAATGAATAGACTAAGCCACTTCATAAAAATGTTTGAGAATGAAACCCCACAGAAAACAAAGTAGTAGTGAGTCCCATACATTTGTATGCACTTTGCAACAGAAACGGATAAATGGGGATAAAAAGGAGTCTGTTTTCTTCATAATCTTTTACGTCTCAATGTTCAAGTTCTGGTGACTAACCTGACTTGATGTTACGTAGTAGGAGTTTGCCTTGTTACACATCAAGTGAAAATCCTTCTCGTAAACACATTCAACTGCCAAGACATATCAGCCATACGCATTGGATTCAATACAGACAAGACAAAATGAAATGACTTCTGCCTTGCTTCTCAATCTTCTCAAGACAGAGGATCGGAGCATCATAAAATATTTTGGAACACAACACTAGCACATGCACTTGCTCGTTCCATGAACTTTTGTAATGTATGCATGAGTCGTCGCTTTTCTTGTCCTCCTCATAAATATACATTATGCTCTCACGTAACACCAGCACCAGCCAAGATTTTTACTACTGGCAATACAGCCATGGTTCATGATGCTATTATTCTATCATAAAGATTCATTACACCAGTTACTCACATACATTGTTTCATAATCACATGGCATAAAATAGTACTTGCTTACGCTCCCAAGTCAACTTACCTGGCAAAACATACGACAGCTAAGAATGAGTACAGAGAAAGGTGTACCTACGCAATACATATTAGATCATTATTATCATCATCATCAGCAGCTGCGTTCTGCAAACTGTTACTGATTGTGATTGTGAGCAAACTAGCAAATGTTTTGCTGGAGTGAAGATCTTCAATATTATGCATCGGTTTGGTTGTATATACATAGCGTAGTTACAAGACCACTTTTTCTTTCCAACTTTGCATGTTGTGCAGGTTAGTATGTGGTGTCGGTTCCGTTGGTGAATGTGGGAGAGAACAAGATGCATTATAACACAAAAATGATGATGAGTCGAATAACAAAACAAGTTAAATTTTGCTCTGGTCATCGTACAACACAACACCATCATTTGTTATACATCTGTCCACTGTGATGTGTTAGGTTGTCATGCCCATCGTTGGCTACCAGTGACGTGAAGAGGTTATGGAAAAACACTTTTACATCATGCGCATGCTAATCATCGCAGAGTTTCAGCTAATATTGCTCAACAGTTGAGCTGGTCCTGGTCTTCTTTTTTTCAATGAAAGGTTGTACAGCGAGAAAACATTGCCAACTTGTAGGCTGCCTGTCTTTGGTTTGGGTGGAGGATTTAGGATGTTAAATTTTAAACTCCAAAAAGAGTTCCCCAGTATGTATGGTCAGCTCAGAATTTTCGTGGTTTTTCCTTATCGCATATTACAACTACAAGTTGTTGGTATGACATCAATTGATAATATTAGGCCGAGTGCTCCCAATCTAACCTTTATTTCGGCGAGGAGCTTCGGCAAAGTCAAGAGCTGGAGGGTTGTCGAATCCCAGGTTTCAACCTGAGCGGAGATACTCTAAATGGAAAGGTGAAACTTTAGTGTGTAACTCAATTCAAAGGGAAGTAAAGTGCTTTGGTGGATGTTGCTGCATAATAGTGCTATTTGAAACTTCAATTAAAAACTTTTCAATACAAAATATCTACAACTGGGATAAAGCTTTGTGAGTGTATCACCCTCGCTTCTATAAGCAGCTTGTGTTCAAATGTGAGATTCCTATCGCCGCATTCCCTTTTGAAACAAGAATATTCAATTACATTGCTACGTTACTCCATCAAACCTAATATTATGAGGGATACAGACTACTCCCCAGTGATTCCCGTTCGACATTCCAACTGATCAAAGGAAAGTTGCTAAAAACTCATTTTTTTGCAATGCGAGTCACTGTGTACGCAAAATGTGATGAGAAAAACCGACACCAGTTTGAAGTTTTCAGATTACTGATAAAACGAGAAATGGAACCCGTTTGAAACGGAGATTTATTTCTCGGAATATAAACATTAACCTAGCGAAACGGGAAGGAAGAAACGAATGTTTAGCTCACTTTCCGTGAACAAGCCGAGCTAAGGAAAGGTGAAAATTTATAGACAGTTCAGTCTGCTTTTAGGTAAATTCTCTTAGTGAATACTAAGACTCTGCTGTTACTCTTAGTTAAATTGGTATTCCCAAAACTCACTACTGTTTTGTATTAGGACCTGAACCTTTTCCACTTGGTGAACCATTACTACTTGACTTGGTTGCTAAAATAGCTGTTTTTGCTTGAACAGTGAAAGGATAATCTCTTTTTGTTGTTTTGCATCGTTTTCAGCCAGTTCAACCATGTTTTCATTTGATCTTGCGGTAAGATTTTGCCATATTATACAAAAATTTACACCCACAAGTTTCATTATTTCAATAAATTTTGACAAGGATGACTAACAGAACGACCTTTGTTAAAAAAACTATCACTGACTTAGCTACTGACGTATTTGAGCTGGGGAAAACTTGTAACGAGACTAAATTTTAACTATATTCTTGTATAATATTTACAAGGTCGCTTTCCTTTTCTCCAACCTTCCCATCTAGTTAGGTAATACCTTTGTCTTGAAACAAAGCACGTTTAGGGCTTCCACCAGGTTTATTTTGAGTATTACACAACGCTACTCGACAGCGAAGAAATATTCTAGCCTGGTATTAACTTATTATACTCGGCTGTACCGAGGAGGGAGTGCGTTATCCCGTTCCAAGCAGCAGCTTTGCTGTAATTGCAAGGTTATGCAAAACTCATTAAAACTGCGATACTTAACACAAACAGGAGCGATCACGTAACGATTCGTAGTTCAACCGGTCATGTAATAGGCTATAATGACTCATATCTCCACCCGCGCGCCCGCCCCATCCCGACAAACATTATATTTTCTGTTTTTTTCTTTATTATTTTCCTTGCAGTTCTTTATTGTGCCGCACAAAGAAATTAAATGCTGAACTGAAGCCTGCTCTACTCATAAATACTTTCAGCGGATTAGCATGCATATCGTATACTAAAATCTTAAATATTGGCAGTTACATCCACTTGCGTAATGCTCGAGGTTCATCAGAATTGTTTTCGTCGTTCAGTGAGGAAACAAACTTGTAAGCACTTCAACAAGATTAGAATATGGAAAACAATGCCTGAATTATATTGGAGAAATGGCGGAGTTGGGGTAGAAACATTGGAAAATGAGAATTGTTATTGTTATTCCCTCACATGTCATCCCACATAATATAATTAATTTTGCAAACAAACCAGTTTTGTAAAGCTCCACAAAAGCTTGCGTAATTGAGAATTGGAGCAATTTATTATGCTCTTTTATAAATGTATTCCTTGAACTCAGTTCAGCGCTAATCTTTAGTCTGGTATTACGATGCTATACCTATGGATGCCGTATGGTCAAAGAGTATTTACTTGGAACTGAAGCTGTACAAGTTTGTAAACAAACCTTGGAAAAGTATTCCAGAAACTAATTAGGCCGCGTGGATGATCAGGTTTAAGGGCTAATGTGACGGTTTTGAGATGGGAAACCGTCCTTCTTTGAGGTAGTTATGGCATGACAAAACCCGTCTTCCCTGGCTGGCTTTTGGTTGCTTTCCTTTGAGCATTTATGTAAAGAGCTACGAAAACATAAAGAAAACAGGCTAATGATGATGTCATGTTATGGAACTAGTTTCGCTTTCAATTTTACACTTTTGTTAGCAAAGTTGATCGGATTAATTTTGCAGTTAGTATTAATAATTCTTGATGGATAAGATGTATGCCTAAGAACAGATGCGAGTTATGATACTTCCTTGTCACTGTTATGTTTGTTTTTGGTTGCATAATGTTTGTCAAAACAAAAGCTTTCAAAAAATATACGAGGAATACAGAACCACACCGTCATTTTGACATCGGTTATATAGACGAGGAGTCGAGGAGCTCCACGTCAAACATTTATTTCATCTATGACATCAAACGAAACTGATACTGGTTACGAAGACGTTTGTGCATGTGCTAGGAACACGTTCACTGTCAGCATTGAGTTGGAAAACGTTTGCCTTAATTTTCTTACACGGATTTCTTTACCGTAAGTGCATAACATATAGTTTGTGCATAACAGATGTATTATGCATGCCACTTTTATGTAAGTTGCATCCTATCTTGTCTTTCATCTTATTGATTGAACCTTGTACTTCCACACAAATTATTCAACTAATATGCAGGACGTTAGACATATTGGGTAATCAATCTTATTTAAAATATAATAGTTACGATGAAAGATTTTATTATGTGGAAACTTTTGGCCTTCAGTTTCGCATTTAAATATGCAACATTTAAAAAAATTACAACATCATCTGGTATTTCCTCTGAATTGTTTAAAGAATACTTTAAATGTAATGAATGTTAAGTAGAATTGAATAATTCCAACGGACTTTGTATTATGTATAATATAATATAATCAGAGATAATTCTACAAATCTTTTTTAAAAAAGATTTTTGCAATGATAACGGCGTCAAGCTGAATGTACCAATATTCTATGCATACTTGATGCGCAAAGGACTGGAACACGTTTGGGAAACGTTCATGATATTATGCGTGTACAATTCATACTAAGTATCTTGTTGCTTTCACATTCATTCTGGGACAGCAACAGGAAGCCGCGCTTTACAGGGTCGATCAATACACTGCCTTGCCTACCCATGTAACTATCGATTTACTTTTTTTCATGAGGAGTACATTCATAACAATTTTTATTCATGCATAAACAACAACCGTGACTCGTTGTTGACGCAATTGTAGCACTGTATCCACGTCAATATTGACGGATTGATGACAATAACAACTCTTATTTCTAAAATGTGATACACTTCAGTCGTTAATGTAAATAATACGTCAAATGACGGTTTCATTGGCTCGACTACGTCCGTTATTACACAAAAGGGAAGCTGTCAGCCACATTTTTTAGTTTTAATCGTAAGAGAAAGTACAATGGGTTAGCTCTTTTTGTGGTAGTTCGTTGCTTAGGGAGGTAAAGTGTAGCCCTACCTCAATTCAGTAACGCAGTAAAAGAGGTGCTAACATTGTTTTTTAGTTTTTGCTTCCAACTATCCCTACCAAGCGCACTCATGCAGTTCTTGTACGCAAGTAAAGTATAATAGAAAAGTCACCTTCAACGGAAAAAGTAAATGCGAAGGTGATATTTCAATGAAAGTTATACAACAATAACATTGAACGGTTATATGATATATTGTGAACCCGTGGCCATGATGTAACCCGCAAAACCATACATTCATAATGAATGTCTATAATCGAAAGCAACTTGTGCACGTTGTTATCATGAGCACGGGAAACGCATGGATGGTTACACTTTCTATACAGTTTCGGTTCTGATTTCCTCTCCAGCCTATTTTTGGTCGCATCAGTTATTTAGTTTTGTCTGTATATTATTCAAAGAGTGACAAAAAGAAAAAAGGACACATGAGAGTTCACGTGCAGTAAGATCAGTTTTCCCGTATTCCCTTTATATCTGCTTTCATTCTGAGTGAAAGGAGCGGAAGGGAAGGACCTTGTATAACTCAACTCAGAGACGAGGTTGGTTCGTAGAGAGACACGACTGGGAGCCGATCCTTTCTCTGTTAGCCGCTTTCACTCACCCAAAAAACAAACCGTTAGTACTGTACTTTCACTGTTTTGTACACCGTTTCCCCGCCTACGTCTTTCTATTTCCATTAGTGTAACGAAACCAAGGACGCTGAAGGAGCAGCTCCCTATAGAATTCCCTTTTATTATTTTATAAGTTGGATTCGTTCTTTAGAACTGGAATCCATTAAATGAGCTTATGTACAAAAAGGTAAAGTACACAAAAACCCATTATCAACGTGCATTTAAAAACTGTTGTTTTCCCCAATCATATTGAATGACGCAAATGTTAGAAAGGAGTAAGCCTATTAGCGTCAAAGTTGATATTGGTATACTGTTTGTAGTTTATAAGCGTAGGATTAATTACGTTAAGTACATCTGCTTCGTATTTCGTATGACATTCTCTACGTAACTTTATGTTGTTTACTTGAGCAGGTTTTACCCAAATTTCGCAGGATAGAAATAGCCTGTTTTGTAGCTACTAAATTAAAGAGAAAGCACTCACTTTACCCTCGTTATGATTTCGTCGTTTTGCCCCTAAACCTGATAAATGGAACCGTAGGCGGACATAACCCCGCCTTTCGTCCTATTCTTATTTTCTCCATTCATTCAGTTTGGACAATGACCGTAAAAAAAGCAAAACGTGGCAACTGGTGATTTATTAATGAAGCACATGTCCATGTCGTATTCATATACAGCCTGTTTCAATTAAAGCGTGCGGACAACCGAAAACAATTCGGCGTTCCACTTTTAATCACATGCTTCGTTTTTTCGGAAAAACTCCATAAGGTTACTAACATGGTTAAAATGAATGAGGGTACGTTCTATCGATTTTATTTGGCTTGGACACGTTTTCAATTTCAGTCCGTTCAGGTCAGCTCGGTAAAAAGCATTGCATTATTGTTATTGTGACACATGAACCGCGGAACCGTGAAAAGGCCTTGTTTTTGTATACCGATTTATTACGGCTTTCTGAATGAAACAGGGCTACAGTTAGCCATTTGTGGTTTAAATCATGAATTAATAAGTTTAATTCCGGCAACTCATCAGTTCAGGCAAATAAATGAATAAGTGGTCGCTTAGTTGTGTTATTTGGACTGTTTTTATTTTGTTTTCTGACCTTCTCTCTGGAAAAACTTGACGTTTATATAACTTGAGACGAAAACAAGTTACACAAAACGTAAACAGCCGCCTCTGTTTGTGAAATAAATAGGGACGAACGAAACCAAAGTTTGTTTTGATTCAAATGCACACGTTATGTCTCCATACATAAAATGCTGGAAGCTCCTCAATATCCTTCGTTATCAGTCGTATAGACATCATTCATTACATGAGAGAATTAAGGTTCATTTTTAGTAAAGAAAAGCCGTCAAGCATGTTTTGCGTGTTTATGACATATCATTTAATGCGATGGTAATGATGCTGTGATGCTGTCTATGTATTTCTGTATGTTATGGAAGTTCTTACGTAAAAAGTGTCTCGTCCATGCCGACTTACCAATTCATTCGATTTGATGACTATCACGAAAAAGAAGTACGGCACATAACCATATTTTAGCAATAATAGTTCTGCTTTGGGGAGTTTGAACTGACATGCGAGCTCCAGCATCGCATCATCAACTACGAAGGTTGATGCTGCTCATACGTAAAGCAGTGGGAACAAACATGCACATCTACAATTTATTAATCTCCCACATCAACAATGCGTACGTGATCACTTCTCAAAAAGGATTTCGAAACTGTAACACATACAGTTCTCGAGTTGCGTAAATGCATATCATTTATGATTGAATGTTCGATACATCAACAAAATCCAGCAGCAGATCTAATATCATTGATTGCTCGAGTGTGTAATTTTTTTCCAGTCCATTGAAATGTGTACTTAAAACATGATTCGTACATTTATACTTGAGTCAACAATCATGTTTATCTTCATCGTCATGTAAAACATAGTCACTTAGCTCACGTGATAAATCAAGGTTTTAATAAATTCGGTTGAACGCAACAAATTTCACCGAAACTAATGTTTACCAAACCCAATTTGTGTGCATATTACATCATTTTATCTTATCCCATATCACCGAGGCTTTTGACAGCTCAAACAGTTTTTGAGCTTGAGTTTCAAACTCATTGTGGACGCAAGAAATTTTGTTAATTTCTGTTTAATATTATGAGAAAATAAATAACAGAATATTTTTCACATGACATGATCGTAAATTCATTTTGTAACTGAAATCGACAAGCCTACTGCTTAATTATGAAGCACCAACTAAATTAGCCACTCCCCTGTTTATGAGGATATAAAAGGAATTTGATGGATGTCGTTAGACAGCTAATACTCTGTTACATCGTCGGATTTGCAATATCTAAACTGAGTTATTAGATCTCCACACAACGTCATCATTCATTCATTGGATGATACACTCCTCTGCCGTATTAGCAACAAAGCCTGGAGCATTTCACAGGTAGTTCTGACAAATCCTCAATTTTATCCCCACACGGATGTAATTTAGGACTTAACTAGAAATGAAATCTGTAGGTTCGTTACGTGCGTGGTTTAAGCTTATGAAACATTATTAAATAAGAATTTTACGACTTGATGAAAATCTATCAAGAGTTAATTAACTTCTGCTCTTCAGCCAGTTTTCCCTTGTCGGTTTGGCTGACATTGTTTTGACTAATGCTTTAAATATGATGATTCTAACATGGTTCTGATGTAAGATGTTATGTACTTTTGTGTACTTATCGGCTCTGAAATTGAAAGCGTACACGGAATGTCCACACAGCAAAAGAGTTTTGCAACACGAATTTATCTGCGAAAAACCAGACTATTTCGATTATTTATGTGAATTTGAATAACCTTTTTCACAAGACTTTTGCTCAAGGTAGTCTATACCATTTTAACCTTTGTCTGAAAGGAATTCTGAGTTTTGCAGCTTTTCATCTCTCATTCGTAGTTGTTACCATTTGCACTGAAACTTGATTCAACCGAGTTCAAATGCATTTAGAAGTACTTCAACCCAAGTTATTTAATAAATTCCAGAGTGCATAATTAAAATGAGGAAAAACTGCACACGACCCAGCTTCTTACTGAAAATGGTTGACATTTCTGAACTAACTTCATTCTCATCGTCATCATCATCGTGTTGAAATGGTTACATATGCAGTAGTTCGTAAGAGAGCGAAAGGAGTATAATGAACACGTGATAGTATCATCCTATATAATAGTCATAACTGCCTGTTATGTGGACAGTGGTGCTCCGTTTATGTAAAGCAGGCGTTACGGTCTCTCACAACAAAGTATATATATTTTTTTGAGAGTTACGTACATTCCTTTCCAGTCGCAATCAGGCTTTAGCGCTGGTTGGAAAGAATGCTCACGTTTCTGTGTGTATCGTGCCGAGCCGTGTGCCCTCCTGATGTTCCATATTGAGCGAGATCTTGTGTAACCTTCTCTTTTCTCTCTAGTACTGAGCTCAGCTCGCTTTTTGGAACACACCAGTTTTGCTTAGCAAACCAGCAAGCCAGCTCTCAACTCGTGAGCAAGCATAGCACATAATCATATATATAAGCATAGTCGTTACGTTATGAACGAGCGAAATAGTTTTTTTTTCTAAATGAACATAACGAATGGAAGCATGTATGTTGCTACATAGTATTCTCTCTCGTCCAATTCAACTATTTTTTTTGCAATTGAGTAGGAGAGTTACCCATACAAAAGAGTTGTAGTCGCATGTCTATCCTCCTAGCATGCCTTGCCTTGCTCGCTTCCTGTTATTCAATCAATCATCCATAGAATAAAAAACTGCGCAACGGCAGAGCAAGGTCTTTGCTACACACTTATAACAGAATGTATACGAGTTCCGCCAAGTTAGTTGTTATCGTGAAGCGAGGGTGAAAACAGTACACTTTTATGGTGCTTGCATTATATGAACCAGTATTCGCTCTTTACTACAAGACAAGACTAGTCGTCAGTGCTTTGTTTGGTCTATATCTACACACATCTTTCTCCTATTCCAATTCATAACTTGACTGACTGAAGAAAGACACAGACGTACAAAACAGAGACCTTCTTTCACGAAACAAATACGAAAAAGGACTCTTATAAATAAACTACTCAGCCAAAACCAATCTAGTGCTATTGAAAATTCTAGTTCAATGTTGAAAGCGACAAATTTACATATTGAGTTGAAAAAGCTGAAAATTTCTCGAAAAATAAGTGACTCAAATCTAATCGTGCCCCCGTTGTTACTATTGAAAACAGATTGGCTTGTGTTGGCCAGTTAATACAATTTTTGGAGAAGGGAAACAAATCATAGTCAACCTCCTCAATGCTGGCCATGAATGACGGAAGAATTATCTCCCATTACTACCAACCCGCACAAACTCCCTTCTACAGCCCGTACTCATTAAAAAAGGAATGGCAAGTGAGAATGCATGCCATGATGGATACAACAAATAGTAGCAGCAAAGGACTCCACTCATCTGCTCAACATTCTCAAGCACCAACTTCTGGTAGCCCTTGTGGAGGGAATGCCAACAACAACCACAACCACGGAGGCTCTCAACAAACGGTGAAACACTCGCCTGTTGAGAACTGCAATGCGTGCCCTTCACCCAACTCTTTCAATCATTCCCAGTCCCTCAAGGAGACGATTGGGCTGCTTCTCTATTGTTCCAGAGAATATGGGGTCTCTGTCAAATCAGAAGAGTTGAAGAAGCTCGTGGAGCTCTTCATTTTCCAAGTGTTTGACTCGGTGAGCTCACAATCATCCACTGGGGGAAACAATAATAGAATAACATCCCCATCAACCACTTCCGCATCTAATTCTAATTCACCTGTATTATCATCATCTTCATCGCCTTCCACTGGGCTTAGTCAACCCACTGCTACCATTTCCACGTCGTCGTCAATTGACAGTGTGGAGTATGCGTTGCAAGGGGATAGCTTGTCTTGTCCAGTTTGTTATGGGGTTTTGGTGGATCCCATCACCATTCCTTGTGGACACTCGTATTGCAAAAAGTGTTTAAAAAATGAAGCCATTGGCCAGTCGTGTCAACGGTGTAACCACATTTTGAGTGCTGAGGAGGTGTCCAACTCAAAAACTAATGTGCTAATTGGATCATTAGTGGAAAAGTGGTGGCCTACGGAAATGAAAGTTACTCATTTGAGAACTGAGGGCAATCTGTTGTTTGAGAAGAAGCAGTTGGAACAAGCTCTCATAAAGTATACGGAAGCTTTGAATATGTGTAAGTTTATAATGAAATTATGTGTATTATAGGCATTTGTTGGAGTTTGAAAATGAAGTAAGGCTTTTGTATAGAAAGGGAAATCTAATTTATCATATTTTTGTCTTTACAGCTGCCGAGGATCATTTATCATTAGGTAACCGATCTCATGCTTTACTCACCGCTGGGAGAAGTGAGGAAGCCCTGCAAGATGCTGAGGCAGCAACCAAAAGCTGCCCAACGTGGCCTAAAGGTTATTTCCGAAAGTCTGCCGCCTTGATATCTCTAGGAAGATATGAAGAGGCCTTTCTCTCCCTTACAATCTGTATGTACCTGATTAAAGCAACCTCAAAGTCAAGTGAGGACCCTGCACTCTCTCAAGTGATCAATGAAATGATGAAAATCTTTCACAAAATCTTCCTCCAGTCTCCTGTGACTGGGTCTACTTTAAAAAGACACACCAGTGAGCAGCTCCAGTTCACTCCTTACCCTAGTACGAAGAAGCTCAATGGAAGGACTGATCGTCGACGCCAAGGCTACAAAAACTGGAGTTCTGACCTATCAGAATACAGTTCAAGTGGGGATGAGTGTGAGCAGTCCATGTACAGCGGGAAAAGTTGCTCAGGTTGGAAATCTTCTCGTTCCAATCATCATCACGAGTCAATTAGCGTAACTCATCATCACAGTCACAACAGCATGGGTCCGAATTACACGCATTCCTCCTCCCCTTTGACGGAGCAGTTAAACGTGAGACTAAACCGGTTGTTTGGTCGTGCTAGTCAAGACCTAAAATGTTTTGAGCTTCGACTGAAAGGATTATCCAAGGGTCTTCGTCAAACGAGCCCTGCATTGATCTCTGGTAGTGATGTGGAGTGTAGTTTATGCTATCGCCTCTTGTTTCAACCTGTGTCCACAGGATGTGGCCACACATTCTGCCGTTGTTGCCTGGAACGCTGTATGGACCACAATCCAGCATGCCCCTTGTGCAAAACCTCACTCCAAAACTATTTGGCTAATAGGGACCACTCAGTCACCGAGTTTCTCGAGTCTGCCATTCGTAGCTTCCTCCCAAATGAGTATGAGGAGCGACTGAAGCAGCATCTGGAAGAGCTCAATGCTGTGCCTTCTGCTGGAAAGAGTTTGGATGTAGATATACCCATTTTTGTCTGCACCATGGCGTTTCCCACGATCCCTTGCCCACTTCATGTGTTCGAGCCCAGGTATCGGCTAATGATACGACGGTGTATGGAAAACGGAACGAATAAGTTTGGGATGTGCTGCTATGCCGCAGACGGGGAGCATAATTATGGGGATGTTGGAACACTCCTAGAAATACGAAACATTCGCTATTTCTCAGATGGGCGATCAGTCGTGGATACAATGGGATGTAGAAGGTTTCGAGTTCTGAGAAAAAGCATGGTAGATGGCTACAACGCTGCAAAAATCGAATTGCTTCAAGATCGACCTATTAGCGAGACAGACATGCCAAGTAAGTTACTCTTGTCCATTGTAAAAGTTTAGTACTTCTCCTGCTTTCACTTTGACACTTTAATTAACAGTTTATTTTCCCTCTTTCTTTCAGTTATTAACGAGCTACACGACAAAGTTTTCAAGGAGGCAAATGAGTGGCTTCAATCCATTGGCCAAGTTCGGAGACAACGAATTCACTCCCATTTTGGTTTAATGCCTTCACCCACCGATGACTGGAGAGATTCTCCAGATGGTCCTTCATGGACGTGGTGGCTCCTCGCTATTTTGCCTCTTGACTCAAAAGCCCAACTCGCCATCTTGAGTATGTGCAGCCTACAAAAACGACTGGAATGCATTTTGAAGGTGCTGACGTTCGTCAAAAACAGAATGAACTCATTAGGAGGAGAAGAGACACAGCCGGAACAACAGTGATACAAAGCTGGTTGTAGTTGTAAAACTTCTTTCTTGTGAACCATTGCCTTCAGGCTTTTAATGTAAAATGAGAGCATAAAACCCTCACAAATATATCTTCACTGTGTAAAATTATGTAACTGACTGTTAGTTTTAAGTAAGGTTGTTTGTTCGCTCTGATTTTACTCAATGAAGAATACAAGTGCTATTTATTTACTAACTTTGAAGATCAAATGATATAGTTATAGTGTTGCTAGAGTATTTCTAACTTTACTTTCATTATCCTCAATGTTTTAAGGCCTAAATGTTTTTGAACATCCAAAAATTCTCAGTACATTTAGGCTAGACTATCTACTCCAATATTGTAATTGTTTGTCCTTCAAGTTGAGATGTTTAGTTTAACAAAAGTGCAGTTTTAATAGATATTATTATGAAGGTGGAACAAAATAGTATTTTGGCTGATTCTCCTTTTTTGCTAGCTTATAGCATTTTTGATTTCCTCTCTGGTTCCTTTGTTCTTAGCCTTAGTTGAAGTTGTTGAATAGCGTAGAACTTGTGCATGAATCACCAAAGATATATGATGCTGACAGTCACATAATTTATTAATTGATCAAATGATCTTATAACATTTATATGATGTAACATAATACTTAATACATGTTGTTTGTATTGTTGACAACTTTAGTGACCTGTAGCTTACCTGGCGGACTGAAATTTTAAACTGCTACACTATTCATAAGATTTCGTAAGAATAAATATTTATGCCCAGATTTTATCGAAATTGAGTTTGAGCCTCGTGCATGAATAATTTTGCATATTATGGATTTCTTCTTATGGAGAGATGCTATCTTTTATATTTTTATATGGGCAACCGACCTTTAAGTGAATTTAAACAAGCATGAAGTCACGAGAAATTGTGAGATTTATTTAGTTCTGAAACTGAACGACAAGTCATCAGATAAAGTGAATTTGAAATGATTATATAGAAAAAATATTTTAAAATATCTTTTTAACGAGAGTGGACAGCCCATTGCTGATTTTTGGCATTTCTGCAAGGAGAAACTCCAACAGATTTCCCAAGCCTAGAAAAAGATAAAGATTAGGAGTTAAATTTTTCCATGTCAAATCAAAAGCAAGGATTTTTTAAGCATATTTATCTAAACTATTCGCTCATTACCCCATAGACTCCAAGCACATATCATCCTTCAAGTTCTGAATCATGTAGAAAGTGCCCTCGGCTGGGATAACAGACCAATACAAGCTGCTCGACATGCCAAAGGTGTATGTCTAAAATGGAATACCATAATTTATGATCAGATGCAAATTAACAGAAGGTTGAGGTTTTGCATAAATGTTTGAAATTACTTCTTTCTTCACGATGGAGATTCCATTATCCTTATTGACAGTCATTGCAACCTTGCTATGCAGACCATCTGAAGTGGGCTTGAGAAGGTATGAAGTGTAGAGATCTACAGAAACAAAGCATTTTCATATGCGTCTCAACTTTTGGATGAAACAAAGGAACCACTACTTACAGCCTTTGGTTACTTTCCACTTCTGGCCAGGTATATCCCTCCAGACGTCAGTGACAATGAGTTCAGTCCCTCCGATTGATGTTAAGAACTGGAAATAATTATCAGCGTGTGTTTAGCGTACAATACAATGATTGTTTTGACAACTTTCCGAGTATGTTATACCCCTAAATCTCCAACGTTTTGAAGCGTATAAGTTCCAAAATCAATAAGAGCCAGACGCTGCGTACAATCTCCACTGTTTGGAATCCAAACCACTGCCAAGGCCAGAATCAAGGAAGCACTGCTAAACTTGTTCATATTGATGCACTATTTTGATCTTGACAATTTCAGAAATCGAAAGTAACCTTCTTCTACGGAGAGGTGTATCTCGTCTGACTTTCCCAGTGGTGAGTGGACCACAGATTTATATACTGGCCGTATTCAAATCTGAGGTATAATGGTATTTTAATTAGGTTGCACAGAGGAGGACAAGCGAATAGCAGATAGAGCAAGATGTTTTCTTCCTCCTTACGAAAACGCATACCCCCTTATCTTCCTTATGAATGACAATGATGACCACAATTTCATGCATGTTTCCATCTACTCTCATGGGTTTTCCTCAAGAATTCAATCCGGTTTTTGTACAGTATATTCATGAATCACTGGAGAAGTGCGTGTGCGTGCGGTGAGAACAGTGCGTGCATCTGGTTTTCTATCTGGGGAAAAACATGCCATTGTTGCTATCTCCATCGCCAAGAATTCCCTGCATATCATTAACAAGTGGACGGGCCAGCGACAAGGAATGAAAGCAAACTCTTATATCCTATTGAATCGAAATTGGTTATGCAATTAACATATCGAACAACCAACAAACAAGGAAGGAAAGATATTTACGCATGTATACACAGCAGCAAAGTGCATACATGTGCAAAAGAACAGGTAAGTTTTTGAATTAGACAAGAACAGTGTAATCAAATAATTTTCAAGTCAACTGGTCTTTTGAAATGGTAGCATTCTTTTTACGCATGTAACTTTTCTGAATGCCATTTTAACATTTGGGATTTTCCCCATGTAAAACATACAGTTTTGTATCCAACCGAATGATTTCCTCTTATAAAATACTATGTGCTTACAATGTGAATGATTTGACATCAAATTTTGTATCTAGTATCATCCTTCTTTCTGCAAATGACATTCTGTAAAATGTGTTTCATGAGCATATGTTTCCGATGACGTGATTATTCGTTGCCTCGACTGAATAACTAAAATGTTTTAGCACACCTGCAAAAATTATAAACTATGCTTATCAAGTATGAACAGAGATTATTCCACATTGTTGACGACTGTTTGCATAAAATAACATTAAACTGGAATAGTGCCAACTGGATGAGTCAACTTAAGCCGAATCATTACTCCAAACACCCAACGAATGTGTGCGTGCTTTCAATTTCTGCTGCAGGTGTGTTAAAGACTAGAAAAAAATGTTTAATATATGTGACCAGCCTCATATTATCGGTACTTACAATATACTCAGATAATTCATGCGTTGTGTACACGGTAAAAATTAAACAAACAAAATATTTCTTACGTCAGACTTTACGTTTAAGGAAATCCGTATTCGAAGCTCAAACCTGTTGTAGTATGTTAGGATCTCTCATGCATTTTTCATATTATATTTCTTCCCATCGGCTAAAAATGTAAAATGAAGTCAAATATTCTGTCATTTTTACAATAATACCAAAAGTGGAAAACTGCTCTGTATTACGACATCTTTTGTGAGTGAAAATTGGATCGGAGTTTTACCAAAACAGGAATTTGAAGGTAAGATGATTTAAAAAAATCTTTTTCATATGCCAGAAAATAACCCTTCACGACTTGATTTTGTTAGCACAAAAAGGTTTAATAACACTTTCATAAACAGCATTCACCTGCATAACACACATTTTTACAATTTTCGTATTTTGAATTTGTCACCCATTTACAAAACAAAATGATTTGAATTTCGAGAAAGTAGTAATGAGCCTCATCCTCATAATTACAGTTGAAGTAGTTGCCAAAAGTGAAAGTAAATGCTAGTCGCTACCATTACGCATAATTTACCATGACTTTCCATTCATATATATTTTGCTAGTAGTTAAATTAGTCGCTACACTACAGTAAAAATTCAGTTGCAATATTTTTATAACGACATCAGCTGGAAGAGGAAGACAAATTATACATTTTTGTTAGTTTGCATTTTGTATAGCTCTCGCTCCCTTTATATTTAACGTTTTCACACTGTAAAGTGAAAATTGCGTAATTTTTTTAAAAACAAGACACGAATGTAACCGAAATTGAAACCAAAACAACAATAACAAGTGATCTAAAGGTACTCACTTTGCAACAGGTAAATTGTAAGTTAAGTTTTGAGAAGAAGTGTTGGAAAGATTTGAGAAGATTGTGTTGCTAAATAATATGAGATTTACAACTAAACAATTAATTAAGGATAACGGCTATAATTACAGTATAGGTTTCCGTAAGTTTTTCTCGTATCGACTCATAATATATGGCATTCGAGATTCAAGTCATTATTCTCATCGTCACACAACTTTCCTGACTGACTTCTGTGCAAACAACTGATTGGAAACAGCGATGGAAGTTATGTTGATTAAAACTATATCGTGTTGATTGTTTTGCTGCCTGTTACTCTTATAAAATCTTGGAGTTGAGGACGAACTTTTGACAATTGACAATAATTGACCAAAAATTACAGTTAAAGCTATAACGTTGCTCTTTATTAAAGCCATGTTGAGGATGTATCATATAATATCGTTGTTTTGGCAAAGAAATTAGCTCGATCTCGTGATAACGTGGTTGAAACTAGGATAACTTTTCCTACAAAAAAAACAACAGAGTTAGCGACGATAGCGACCTAAAAACGCCTTACAATTTGGACAGTTATGGTGGACGTCCATGCAGGACTCGACACAACAAGGAATTAAACAACATCCCCAAAAACAACCAAGAAGTGCTATCACAGTGCCGGAAATGTAGGCAATTAATCCAGGCGTCGTTTTCGTAGAGGTTTCAATTTCTGCATAGCAGTGCTAAAATTAAAATGTGATATAAACAGGTTAATCAATTATTTTATTATATAGTGAGCAACCTAGATAGATTAGGTAACTAACCGGGCAAACCATGTGAGTCGCTCTAGGTCCTAGCGGCACGACTGTGGTCACAATTGTTGGTCCAGGGGTGACTTCAGACCAAATAAATAAATAAGGTTGTCAATTAATCTCAAGAGGTGTGGCACTTTCATGGTTAATGGGTGTTTAGCAAATTAGAAGAGGCAATAAAAATATGATAAATTACATGCGTCAGAAAGACAAAGTTAAAAGGGTTAGCAGTTTTCTACCGTCCAAAGTAAGCGCTCAAGTGCTATTTTAACGTAACAAAACATGTATTCAGGTGAACCAAAATCACAATGGACAAGTTGACTATTTAAATTCTTCATCAATTAAAGAGCATTAATTTTTCAAAGAAACATAAAAATAAGTTACCAAATATGGAGCTTGTAAAAAAAAGAAACAAACCATAAATCAAACTTGGTTCAAGCATAGATTGTTTTGGACAGTAAAATGGAAGAAGAGAAAGATTTTTTTACAGTTGTGAATTGTAACGGTTGCAATACTTGGCTGAGCTGCAGTTAAAGGGGCAGATGGAGAAACTCCGTGCATCACCTCAGAATACGTTGGCGGCGCCGCCACCGGCGCAGAAGGCTCGTATTTTGACATGATGTCAGCGAACTATGCTTCAACAAGGGAACCTGGAATTCAATCAAATCATATTGACTCAAATTACTGCTTTGCATCATCACACTTACAATGCATTAGGAGAAGAGGTGTAATTATACAGACATTCTAAGCTGAAAGGAAACTAGTCTAAACATTCTTTTTATTGGCATATTTTGCCATATTAGTCACTAAATAACTTAGATCATGGCTGTCATCTTTTGCTTCCATATATGGCATGTGGGCATGACCCTCATCATTCATTGCCAGAATGAAAAATTACACAATCTTGTTCCTCCTCTCCCTTCTATCTTGACATATATTATGAAGCAGCAGACAGACACATTGTCTCGCCGCTGGCATTAAGTGACGTGCTTCAAATTTATTTCTCGTTACCGATTTTATTAATTTTTCATGCCTCGTTTTAACGCAACAACGACACGAAAGATATTTTTGGTGGTAATTGTAATCATGAGCAGAGCAACATGGAAGTTATGCAAATATTTAATATTGACAGTGACCAAAACCAAAGGCCAAGTCTATGTTTGCTAGGAATGAGTTTACGCAGACATAAGCGAGTAAAAGAAGATAAAACAAAAGTAAACGTGGTTGCTTCAAGTAAATATTTTGTTCTCGTTGATCCTTCACATTTCACGCGCATAGCTCACACACACACTTTCTGCTAATTTCGTGTACGACTCTCGTTTATTTTTAGGAATGAACAACACTCAATTCCAATCATTAAGTATGCTGATTTTATTTCACCTTGAGAGCCATTTAATTCACTCCTCCCACCCAACCCTCTGCAATGACTACAAACAAGCGTCTCAATTAATCTAATAAAATTTCTTTTGCAAATAGTTACCTCAATCGAGAATTTTTAAGTTGGTTAATTCAGCTTCTCACAAGTTTACTTTGACATTGATAAACAAATCCTCATTTAGTTTAGCTGAGAGATCACGTTGAGCACAATTCACAAAAGTTTCCAGTTTTTCCTTATGTTCAACCAGCCGTTTTCTTTTTGCAAGGCTTAAGAATGACACACTTTATGATTCGAAAAACTAACACAAAACACACGGAAAGCTCTGGGGAAATGGTAAATGGAAAAGCAAATATATCTTGTATGTAAATAAATAAACTGTGTCAGTCGTGACTCTCCTTTTGATCTCGTTGTAAAGGATTTAAATTTTTCTTTGCTTAATAGCAGTTCCACACGATCCCTCTTTTTATTCTGTACGAGTACACAGATATACCAACAACTACATCTTCTTTGTCAGAGATTAGTTTTCTTCTAGTGCTATTTAAACTCTTAACAACTCTTCTTCATTCTTGGTGTACACAGAACACATGTGTTCTACACCGCAATTCACGATGTAATGTGGACTCCAATCTATTGGATCATCGTCATCATAAAAGAGCAGCACAGCCTGGACTAGGCTGCCTTGTGTTGCATTGCATTGAGAAACTCAACCTCTTTTTTATATCAACAATCATCATCATCAAATGTAGCTTGTGCATGTGCACAAGGGGTTCCTATTTCTACGTCTTGAGCTTTGTCATTGCCAGTATTTTTAAAAGGGAGCATATGCACACACATTCTCACTCATGTTGTGTATTAAGTCTAAAATATTTGGTGTTTAAACTTGCTCAAGTTTGAGGACTAGAGCTAGATGCTCGAGAGAGATGATGGAATAGTGCAAAATGCTTTGAAAAGGTGAACATTATGAACAATATTGGAAAATACAATACATCACAATTGGCTTTTCCTACCAAAGGAGAACCATGAGTTGTGGTTGATGCTAGAGCAAGTTGACATCATTCTGCCGTTCCCAACTAGCTTAAATCTTTCATGCTGGGTGTAAATTCGAGTTACTGCGTAGCTTCCATGTGGCTTGGATGGAAAAGTGAGAATATTTAAGTGACTTGGACATGACCAAATTTTAATTTACTACAAGAAAAAAAACATGGGCTAAAGTTATGACTGACAATGGGTTTTTTGTGGACAACGATAGCAAGGGAACAAAACAACTGACGAATCCCATACAATTATACACTAACTAAATGAAATATTAGAGGGCCAATTGTGAAGAATTCCACTCGTTAATTAGCGCAATTAGACAATTCGTTTTGACAAAATGATGAGTAGAAAAGAGATGCTCTTTACGGGGCAACATGAGACTTGGTTCTAATAAATTGGACAGCATTTCCTTTATTATTATAACATAGCGTATTCATTAAAATCCACCAAGTTCTTAGTCCTCCTTTAAAAACATCTGTGATAACATTGGAGACGGATGCATGAATGATTTGGCCAAAAAACTGTAGTACTAATGAGAAACCATTCCTCAAATCATTTCCAACATTCTATTCGTTCATTACAAAACGTGCTTGCAATATTGAAAGGTTTCTCTCAGCTAGAATTTAGTTTTGATGTTCAAACGACAATATAATTCGGAGAAATATTATGAATAATATTTACCTTTTCCGTATTTGTAAGATTCTTTGAAAATCATCTTATTTTTTAAATAAGAAAAACAGTCTAAGAGCTTCCAAACAACGGAGAGCACGATCTTGTTGTTGAATGCGTTTCAATGATTTACATTCACAAATACTTCTTAGATTTTGGTGCTCCTTTAAGCCCAACACGTTTCCGGGTTTTCAAAAACATAACACACAATGCATAATATAATAAGCATTCACTCACAGTAAATGCTGATGATCCTCCAAAGCCCCCTTTCAGACCTGAATAACTACGTCAATACCGTAAATGGGCCAAGTGTGCAAAAATCAATGAAAAAGCAAGGAGATGAGTGCAACCCCGAATTCATGTCCTTTTTTAAATATGTCAGCATACTTAAAATGATTACCGGCTTGGTTTTTTTTGAGTGAGCAGTGAAGAAGCAACATTTTAATAGCTGTCCTCCATCAAAATAAGTTTTTACCATGCAATTTACTTTTCCAAACTGACACGACCAAATCATTACTGCTTCCTGAATCAATTTCAAGTGGAGGAAAAGAGCTGGGGGAAATTATGACAATAAAGCACTTGAGATTGTAGTAGCACATGGCCACAAATTTATAGACATTCATGTTGATTGATAAATTATGACAGTGAAGCCAAACCGAGTGGACACATGCCCACATTTTCATAGATATATATACATGTATCATACATACTTCATACCTGCCAACCAAAACCAAAGCATGGGCCTAAACAGTCTTGTTGCTCAGCCTATCAGTCATCCAGCTCTGGGAACCAAGTGCAGAGTTCATAAGCCTTTGAGAGTAGACAACAAAACAAATATTCACCATCTCTCACTCTCGTTGTGTGAAACAAAGTAAATCTGTTACAAGTGCAAAATATCAACGAAATCATACACCAGTCTAATTGGCAATGTTTCTAGATTCATTTACGACGAGGCATACCAATCCCACCACCCATTAAAACTCACCTAGTAAAGGAACAACCACAAAACCATACTCTTATCGTCTACACGGCGATCACAAACCTTTCAGTTTGGTTTATCCCTGGACCGTGCATTCGGCTGTTGACTCCATATCAGTTTGGCTATCATTTCATCACCGTTTGCTTCTCACTCAAAACAATTTCGGGCAACGCATGTATATACATTGGATATACTACTCATATTTTATTTGTGCATCCGGTTTTTTAGACGTGCAGCCATTTACGCACTACGCATCCATGCATGTATGCATCACATGTCATGCAAAGCGAAATAAAAACTTTTTTTTGGAGGATACAGCCAACACTCATTCGACAGGAGAAGCATTCTCAAATCTCTCAAACTGATACTCACCACTTTGCATAACAAATAATAAATATGCATTCCCATCCTATGCAGCAGTCTGGCATTCATATCCAAAAGGTAAGCGAAACCTTTTTTTCATGAAACGAAATGTCGAGTTTATCTCTCCAATCCACCAAACCAACTCAAAGCCAAGCCAGACTTTTAGTAGATATTTCGAACAAGATGAGCATTAAGCAACGTCAAAGCTGAGCTATATCATGTATAATACATTATTTTAGGTGTTAGTGTGAATACGACGTAGTCCCTTCCATGTATCTCAATCTCGTAAATGCGGTTTCCTTCCCAGTTATCGAGAAACATTTTCCAAGTAGTGGAGACTTTAGGTTGGCCCAAAAAAGTTTTGTGAATCTGCCTCTATTCTAGCAAAGTGCTTTGACTCTACAAGTTTTCATTAAGCTCGCAACAGCATTGATTTAGAAATATTCCTCATCGGGTACAAAATTATCGACAAAAATAGTTCCAGGTTGGAAAACCCGGCAGGCAGTCCACTCCAGTGGAAGACACACGTGTAGCTCATGTAGCGTCAGGGCATTCATTAAGCTTCAAATTTTGCATAAACCCCTCTCATGTCGGTGGTATTCGTAGACAAGTTTGCAATACAAAAGGTAGCAAGTTCTTATGTAATTATATTTTCATACATGTGACATTAAAAGGAAATAGTTTAATCTGCATGTTTAATGTGTGGAGTCCACTCACTCATGAATTTTGCAACATATTATAGGAGCCGCACCGAGAGGATGACGAATACTTGTGGAAATATATTTGTGGTAAATACCAAGGAGAAAATGTGACAGGTGTTGACAACGTTTGGCAGCAGCAGCAGCAAGAGCTCTGAGAGTTGTTTTGGAACTGCTGCGGTAGAGAAATGTCGTCCTCAGTGCTCAGTGCTTTTCTTTCAGTTAGAACAAAAGTGGAACTTGAGCCTTTTAGGGATTTCAGTTAATCAATACAATCATATTGATTTTGTACTTGGGAAAGCAACGAGCATATCTTTAGCGTGTAAAATTTGGGAACGTCAAACGTGAAATGAAACTTTGATAAAGATTTTTTTCATACCTTGTTTGTAGTTGAGAGTGAAGTGTTGTTCTCAAACTGGATACATGATTTTCTGCTAATTCCTCGACTTTCTTCAGGGGAGTAGAAAAATGAGCAAGAACAGTGTTCCGTGGAGCAAGCGATGGAGTCTGGTTTGGTCAGGTTGGCCGGGGCTGAAGGAGACACGCGGACCTGTTGCGTTCACTGTATTGCTCCTGCTCTCCGCATACTTTCTTTTGGAACTTTACCTATTCACCGTTGTGGACAGTAGTCCTCCCGGTGTGGTACTTCCAATCTCGACCAACTCCTCCAAATCCCCTTGCCATGCGTCACCCTATTGTGTTATCAATGTGAAGAGCTTGTTTCTTAGTCCTATGGATTTTTACATTAACAAACCTGCCGCAATCCTTCTCAACAGAGCTTTAAGTCTTGACTTGTTTCTGAGTGCCAACTTTGTTAGTTTTAGTCACATCTTGTTTTCCCTAGCAAGCATTAGGCTCATTGCCCACGACTCACTCTGTGTGCGACGACTTGGCGTGCTCCTTTTCGAGCTCAGAAATCTATTTGACTCCCTCGACGGCGTGATTGCTAGAGCGGATGCAGAGAAAAAGAGAAAAAATCCTGACTACCGAGGACAATCTCAAATGCCTCTGGAATACATAGCACCGTGGACTGTGATCAACTCAGAAAATACCATTGAAACTGACCAATCCGCTTCCAATTCAAACGACACTTGGTTCACCTTTGGCTACTTCATTGATGGGATCTGTGATGGGATCGGGTGTATCTTTTTGATGACCGCGTGTCTCATATATTTGCAACGACATCCTCATCGAAAGGGGCAAGTTGCGTACTCCCCACTGTCCCTCGTCACCGTCAACGGAATCCGGAGCAGCAGCAGTGATGGAATTGTCAGCACCAGTGCAAAATGCGACAACAGTCATCATCACCATTCAATCTCAAAAACTTTTGTAAAGAAAGTTAAAGACGATAATGAGGATAGCGAACCATCCCCTCCCCTTTTTGGAATCTCATGGATATTCTCAAAAATGGCTGACAACACTTGGAACTTTGTAATTCTAATACGCTCTGGTCTTTCATGCGGCACCGGTCTTCCGGCCTTTCTTTACCTCTTCCAGTTACTTTTCTCATCTTTGTGCTGGAACAGGGATATTGTCATCTACTCCAAGATTCTTGAGGGTAGGCCAAACGACACCGGTGAAAACAAACTTTTCAAGAGCAACGTGATCCACTCGACAATTATGTGGTTAGTGATTTACTCGTGGAGGTTTGTCAATCCTCTCAATATGACTGAAGTACTACTTTTAGCCATCTTCTTTGACAGGATGGCCGATCTCTTACAGTTATTTCAGTATTCAGGATTTGTCATTATTTGCTGTGTTGCAGCTCTCTCTGAAATACATCATAGTGATCTAGTGCGAAACAGGGGGTGATGTGAGACGGCACACTCATGAATAATATGTTAACTAATAATATATTAGGATAGACACACCGAACATTTGACATGATTGCATACTAGATTCTTGCCATCTGTTAAGTTTATTAATTCACGGCTGTGTACGAATTGTATGCATAATCATATCCAAATGTTTCCTTTATTCTAAGCATTGATGTAAGTGATATTAGGCTTTACTGTAACCTGATGATGATGATACTGAAACAAACTGTGACGATTTGAAAATCCAGAGTTGAATATAAATAAGCTCATTTTTTTGAATATTAGAAATATAGTGACAGGAACTTTTTGTGGAAGGAGTTTGTATTATGCTTTATCATTATGACTGTTGATTATTATATCCATATTAGTTAGCTTCCGTTATAGTTATTATAGAAATGATGTGCATAATATGTAGATTTATTGATATATATGTGAAAACGAAACAATCACAAATGCATGAATTTATGTTTGTAGTAAATTGACTCAGAATGAAATAAAAGATGCCATAGTATCCATTGATCCGTGGTTGTATACAACATCTATATAAGTTTTAATGTTTATTCATTACTTCAAAAATCGGTCACTCTCAAATGGTAACCAAATCAACAAAAAAAAATGTTTACGAACAAAAAACAAATGCATTCTGTTAACAGTCTATTAAAAGGGCAACCCAAATATATACATTTGATAAAAACAGTTTAAATGCGACAACCAAGTTGCTAGCTTACAAACGAAAGATTATGATTATTATTTTTATGCTTGGTTATAATCAGTATCAAGAATCAACTTAGGTACTTAAAGAATAGTATACCACTTTGGGATAGTTAATTGCATATATTTCAGCGTTTTAAAAGTCATTGCAAAAATGTTGTGTGTGAAAACCGTTGAAATATAGTGAAATACTTTTTTTTAGTTAAGTTGCAACACAAATACCAGCTGTCTAACTGATCATTATAATTTTAACTTAGCTATATTTCGTTACCGTAAAACTACCGCATACTGAACTTGAATTCGGTCCACGCTGAATAATCAAATGGTTAACAATAATGAAAAAAGCAACGAAACTAACAAAGAAATAGATATATTGCAACGTCCAACTGACAACAACTTGGACTCTACGTATCTTATATGGTGTACTCATCTACGAGATTAATTATTAGGAAGACAGTACAAAAATTTTATTTTATCATTTGAAAAACAAACCACTACGGTCGGATACCAGTTTTAAATGCAGTTTAAAATGAAACTAACTGTAAAATCTACTTTGTTCGTCTTCCCAACTCTTGAGGAATAATATTTTAAAAGTAAACTTGTAATTTTTTCATTAGTTTTTGATAACATCGGTTTTGCAAAACTTGGAGCTTGAGCCGGTGACTACCAAAGTCAATTGAGAGAGGAGGACAACAAAATGGTACATGTTAAATTTGGTAGTCGGTGGCATCAAGCGTTGTCAGTGCTTCTCTGGGATGCACTACGACATTTTTCAAGTTTAGCGACGGTCCCTGGAGTCGGATCTTGAACGACGTGGGCGTGGAGAGCGGCTCCGGGAGCGTGATCGGCTCCTGGAGAAACGTCGACCTCCTCCTCCACCTCCTCCTCCTCTCATGGGAGAGCGAGAGCGGCTAGATGAAGTGATTGTAAAAAGAGTGGCATGATTAAAACTGTTCAGGAGTTGGTATGAGAGTGTTTTGTTTTGACTAAACAATACGAAATGAAGTTTACAATAAAATCAGGCGTTTTCAACTAGTATCAATTGCCTCGACTCGATCAAAAACGTTCATTTTCATCGATGAATGCAGAACGAATGAGCGAGAGGGAAGCTACAAGTAGGGAGGAGCCTCGCAGTCCCTCTCAATGAGGGAAGGAGGGAGAAAAGCCATCAAAAGCTCAGCTCAGTGTTTTTTAAGAGATCCCTTTCTCTCAAAGCTTTTCTCAATCAAGAGAAGGTCGAAGAGAAGACCTGGTCTGGTAGGTAGAAAGAAAGAGACAGAGAGCGAGAGTCTATAATCGTGTCCTAGCGATGGTTGTGTTTTCTATTGATGGTTGTGGAGGTGGTGAATGCAGAAGTGATGGAGGTGATGGTGGTGGATGTGATGGGTGGAGGTAGATGTGACAGTAGCAGAAGTAGCAATACCACCAGTGGCTCATGAGGACTAGTGCTCCCATATTGTATGTCACTAAATGGGGGACGAGCCGATGAAATCGGAGAAAGCAGAACTCTCGAAGGAGTGGGATAGGGACGGAGTAGTCGCAGCTCTATCTCCTCAGCAAAGGAGGAGATGCTCACCACACGAAGAAGAAGAAGAAGTGGCGCGAGGTGGCTGAGAAGTTTACTAGTGAGCAGTGGGATGAAATTACTCCACCAACATTTATACCGAGCAGGGTCAACAACCAAACTATCTGCTTTGTCGAGGAGCTTTGACCTCTTGTCTGCCAATGACTCCTCGTCTCCCCAGCTAAATGAGAGCTCAGACAGCAGAGGAGACGAAGAGCTGGCGGAGGAGTAGGAGTAGCAGCCACAGGAGGGATCTCTCTGTGTTGTAGTAGAAGAAAGGGACGGCAATATCGGAGAGTAGGTGCGAGGGATGTGCACATCAATGGATGACACTTGCGACCAGATGTCTTTCATGGTGAAAGCGCTAGTATAAAGCCATATATTTCAAGTTGCAAGATCATTTTTCTTTCTAATCAACTTTTTTTTAAATGTCCTAACCTCCTACCTAAATATATATATTTTTATCATGTTCCTCAGCCAATTTCAATTCTCCATTCCAACTCAAATATTTTAAAAATCATTCCTTAAATACTGGAGAATTTTAGTCAGCATCTGTATTTATATGCTTTTAACATATCTAAACCAATTCCTAATCAGTAATCAGTATGATTGTGTTTGCAAAGCCATAAACTACATGGGTATATAGACAACTCCAAAATAACCTACCAACCTATTCAGTAAGTAGTATTTTAAGGGTAGCTTATATTTGACCAGCCATAGGAACAACATATAATAAATTCAACCACCCAAAATATGTGCGCATTAATGAAATGCACGGTTCTTCTCTACATTTACCATCAAAAATACTGGACAGGACTGTAAAAAGACTGCATTTTTTAAGAAATAATGTGAGTCTCCTACTCAAATATGTATCTCATAGAAAACAGGCCTTTTTGTAAGTATGTTTTTTAAAAAATGGGATGCAATATTCTGCCTGTTGCTCAACGATTTTAAAATAAAAAGTAAGAGGTCATTTTTATAAAAACAAACAAAAAAACGACAACTACTGAAAACTGAAATGATACGACTGAAGTCTAGCTCTTCTTCTCCATCAAATAAATGATCGTTGAAGACTAGAACGTACCTCCTGTAATGGTTGCGTCTTGGTGGACCTCCACGGTTGCGGCTTCTGCCAGTTGACATTTCTGCTCTGATACGAACGCCACACATTCGGCTGCAATTTTAATGACATAATCCCCATTTTATTTCCATTCTCAGGGAAAACTCAAATTGGAAATTCAATTTATGACCAGCTTACGTTCCATCCAAATGTCTGACTGCATCCTCAGCATCTCTAGGATCCTCAAATTCGATAAATGCAAATCCGGGCGGATTTCGTGCAACCCACACGTTTTTCAGGGGACCATATTTGCTGAATGCGGATTCTAATTCGTTTTTGGACGCATTGTTTCCCAAGTTCCCAACATAAACTTTGCACTGCAGGTCCCAATCCCGATGTCGAGACATGTTGTTCTTTCCTTTCTGTAAAACAATAGTACACAAATTAAGTACTTATCCATTTGTATCTACTGCCCTCCAATTACCAACACAGTTTTACACAACATGACATAACCAAACCAAATACCACTTTGGCTAGTTAAAACTGACTGGAAAGTAGCGATCCATTTAAAATGCCAGTATACCGGCAATTTTTTATATAAGAATCAAACTAAAACCACTCCGACAGCAGTCAATCATGTTGGTATACGTCACATAGTTGTAAAACATGTTCAATATCGATACAAAGGTAATCAAGGGCAAATGCTAGCTGTCAATGACATTATAACAGGTAAATGTACGAGGTTTGTTTATCATATTAAGAAACCCCTACCTGAGAATCAATTATATGGCCGTATTGTCAGCAGTTAATATCCGTTCTCCACTAAAATTTAGAACTTTTCAAGTTGCTTTCTAAGTGTCTGATCTTCTTTAGTGTTAACTCTGGAGACAGGAGATGAGTTTTGATAGATCAGATAAAAATTTCTTTTTTATAAAAATGGCCGGAAAGACGCCAAAAAAGGATATGATGTATACTCTCACACGCTCCGATAATAGTACACTGGTGAAGGTACATGAACACGGGTACAACTATTATGAGAGAAGACAACAAGAGACGCGAAGAGAAAGGCTCGTATAAGGCAAAGCAAAGAGAGGCGCTGCATGGGTATCCAAAAAAGCCACAAAATATATGTCCGTGATAGTGCCGACACGAAAATATTCTCCCAAGGCAGCTTTATGTGGATGCAGAGTAAAAACCTAGAATGTCGAGTTTTACCAGACCAGAATTTGACTCCGTAGTAAATAAATACATATACATATATAAAAGATTCAAGTTCTTTTCGTAGGGTGAATATATCCTTAATCCCGAAGTGTTGAAGATAGAGAGTATTATACCTAAGAGTAACCATGCCGATCACCAACGATAGAATACGGCTTTAATACGCTGCGAGGATAGGATAAACGGGATAGATGAGGCTTTGGGAACTGCAGAGTTTGTAAGTAGGTACGAGAGAATGACCAGTGAGCACAGTACCATTATATTTTCATGGTTGTATGCAAACCCCAGAACAGCTTTCAGCAAAGTAGATTGGGCTCATGTTCTCAAAGTTTCATGCCAGACACTAGTGTAAAGGTAGCTACATCAAACTTGCCTTTGTTGAGAAGCCACTGCCGGTTTTTTCGCTCTTGGAAGCTTTTGTGAAAGTAGTGTTGGGTCTTCGTTGTTTGATTCGAGTTAGCCTCTTTTCACAAGAAAGGTTTGTTAAATGACTTTTAAACTGTTATGAACATGACGGCTACCCCACACAGAAATGAAGGATTGTGGCTACTAAGAAAGCATAAAAAACAAATGCATGTTATCTTAAAAAAGGTTTTTTAAAAAACAAATGGCGATATAATTGCTAGCGCACATCTTAAATATCTTTGTAAAGATGGTGTATATATGAATTCTTTGAGATGCTTAACAACAACAGTTTGGACATGATCATTTTTACTCGTATATATTATGTGTACTTCACTTTTTATTGTAGATACATCATTACATTGAAATTAAGACAGAAAATCATACATATTATCATTGTCTGTAAGTATAATTTAAAGTACAAAGCAATTTGCTGTGACTTTCAGCTGAGCACATGTGGGGGTTTCCAGTATTCGTTACTTCGACACAACAAGTATGTATTAAGTCCGTGTTCAGGAGTGCTTCCGTACGGTACAGTACATTTTCATATTGGATAAATAAATGTATTCAATGGAACACACTTTGATTTAAAATTAATTAAAAATTACATAGGAGGAGGATATTTTTCCTTTTCTTTTGACATTATGGACACCCACTGCGTATTAAAAGCTAAGTAAACATAACGAGCCAAACTATCATCCCATTCTACTCGAGAATGACAGCAGACCACATAAAATTCAGATCTTTTAGAGAAGCGATCGTAAAAGCAATAAGGCTATTGAGTTAAAATACGAGAAAACTTATATATTTTGTTCTTGTCATTAAAATTAAAATCCTCGCCTTGTCTTTTGTTCTTAAAACGTTTGCAAACTAACACGCATTCAACATTTTTGTTGTTGAGCAGCAACATTATTTTTCCACGATAAGACAAATGAACATGACAACTTAAAAGAGGAATTACCAAAGAAAAATACCAGAAACATGGTGTAACTACATTATAAGGCATTTGGAATGATTTCCCAGCACAATTTTCTTTTTCGCTGCTTCAGTCCATCGATTTAAAATAAATTACATCAGTCCACTTGAATAAAAAACTTAAAGAGTTGGCTTCTCTCTAAACTAAGGCAAGCCAAAGCTTGATCAGAAATATCATAATGTTGAGCACCTCATATCTAGCAACAGAGGCGATCATTTAAACCATACATATTAAAAAGTCCAGAGAAAAGAGGAAGAGGGTCAGGAAATAGATAGAAGTTGAAGGAGTTGTTTTTGTTTGAAAAATAAAAAAGCAAAACCCTATCCTATATATTTCAGTTGATTGTGCAGTGCACTTTTTTCTTGCAGCAAAAGGTTGAGTGGGTTGGGATTCTTAGTAAAAGAACCATTATTTCACACATTTTGTCACTAGCATAAAATGTCTGTAGGCATAATTCTGACATATGACATGGACAGCAAAAAAAATATCAAAAGGTTGAATGGGAATATATTACATTATATAACAGCACGTGGTAGCGGTCGTTTGTTTAGTAGCATCGTGGTTGTACCATGTTATAACGTTAAGTTTGCTTACAATGTGAGTAATTAACAACTATAAGTATATTTTATATTGTGTAAATTTCGAATGCATTACGGTAACAATAATAACAATACAATAATATACCCAAGTACGGTTGGACGCATGTGAGTCGATTTTCATTGTTTTTTTGGCCAAAAAATCTTAGTACCTAAAACCTACGTTCCACTCAGATTTTCATGGAATGGACAGTCATGTATAGAGAGATTGTGTGAGTGTGTCGAGTGTAGTAAAAGCGTGTAGAGGAGACGGCGATGTAAATTTACAATTAGTTTCGATACAAAGCTAGTTTACCTTTGATTACTAGCCAGTTTTTCATCACCTAATTGTATGTATGTCTAACTTTCTTAGTTAAAGTAATTGTACATGTGCACTATAAAATTAAGTTGACGTTGAACAACTATCAATAGCATAACAATGTTGAGCTGCTACAACTCTCTGCTCTGTAATAAGCTATGCCACATGTTTCTGTGAATGTAAACTAAAATTTGGTAGCTATATTTCTGACTCTATCCCCATGCCGTTCGTAGTTAGCACAGGTTCTATATATTTTTCAGATCTAGTCTCGATTTTAAAACTACCGTAACTCACTGGAGGATTGGAGGAGTTTCTTTGTGCATTATTTACCTAAAAAATATACGTACATGCTCATATACAAGTGCATATTATATACACTACTCAACAAGTGTGGAGCACACGTTAAGGAGCACCTTCCCTTTGGAGTAAGATTTTTTGACATGTACTCCCACTTTTTACCGGTGTTATCATCAGATCGTTTGGTTGACAGATTGGCTTTCTGAGAAGAGGAACCCAGTGGTTACAAATTAATTTTACAACTGGTCCCTAAAAATATAGACGCTAGTTTACAAAAATAAAGTTAAAAGTCAACGTGTCTACTTCTCATTCAATCATATATAATATTTGCAATCTTTCAAATACACGGGGGTTTCTGTAGTCTACAACTATTCTGTGCTTATCGACTACTTGCAAACACAGCAGAATTACAATAAACACTAATTTGAATTGCTCTTACAAACAAAAATCAACATTTTTTTGACAGTTTTAAAGTATAATGGCACAGAGAAAGACAAGCTTTTAGCACAACATAAATTTTTTTTTTCAATTTCCACAAAATGACCAACATAAATATGCCAGTTAAAAGCATGGCGCTGATGAACAAGGGAAAATTAGTTTGAACAAGTATGTTAGCTGTGTTAAACCTAATTGCGTTTCCTGGTTATGTCCGGCAATAGCTTGCCGTCACCAAACCAGTAGGTAATCATCAAAATTTGCATGGCCACTGCAAAGATCACGGCAAGGATGGTATTTGTAACCGGAAAAGGATCTTTGGGTGGCGCAGGCTTCTTTTGGAGCCGAGCTTGGATGCTGGCAACAGTTGTTCGCAACTCTTCGATTTGTTCCGACTGCTGGATTTGACGGGCGAGGAGTTGACGAAGAAGGTCAATTAGCTGCCGATTGCTTTCCCTAATTCAAAATATTATAATCAAGTTAGTTTGTAAAAGCCACTCATTTAATCAGGATTGAATTTCAAACACTTACCTTTGGTGAAAAGCTGGGACTATTTCTGTTGGGAGTTCTCGTCCCAATGCTCCAATTTCAACCTAATTCACAGATTCATCATTAGTTACTTTTTTAATCCATAAAATTTTCAGTGACTATCATTGTTTTTATGCATTAGTCCATATTAGATGTCGTCAGTTCAATTTTGAGTATGAATAATTGTAAGAGTAGAAAGAGAAAAACTTGTTACAATCCATTGTCAGAAGCTTGGTGTGAGCAAGGTTAATACATTTTAGTCAGTAGTGTCGCCAAGAAACAAACACCCAAGCATCAAAACCTTTTATGCAACAACTTGAGAGTTAGATTCATTGAAAAGAGTGAATGGAAAGATGAATAAAGCAAAAATTAAAAAAAATGCAAACAAAATATAATAATAAAAACCTGTTCTTGTTCAACTGATTCTTCATCTGAAGTGTTCAACGATAAATTCTTCATAAGTCCAATAAGAGGGTCAGTTTCTTGACCTTCTGTCGTATTTTCAACATTATTGGAGAGACAGTTCTTTACTTTGCTTTCCACAGAGATGAGTGAGGAGGTGCGCATGATTGGGGTTTGATGTCGGCGATGAACCCCGACTATGTAGTCGTGTTCATACTCCTTCAAATCGTTGCCGTCATCCCATGGTCTAAGGTCTTCATGTCGATAGCGCCATGTTGCTCCATCCTACACGGTACAATTTTATATTCAATTATCTTCATCCGCCCAATCAATCGCTGTTTTAGAATTTTTTTGAGGCAGATATTGTATAGAACTCACATAAATAAAGTGTTTGGGAAGCCAGGTAGACCCAGCTTCCGCTCTTTCAGCAACAGCCCGACGTTGCTCATCCTCCAAGGCGGTTTTCTCAAGAGTAGCTGCCTCCTGGTTCTCTGCCCCTATTGCTTCAGTCACCTTAGCCCACTTCTTTTCAGATTCGGTAGGAAGTTGCTCCTCTAGCGGAATGGTGAACCGTTTAAGACGCTGGCCACGGATGCGGTCAGTTACATCCCAAAGTATTTCCTCCGTCTTTTGTTAAAAAAATCGTTAATATTTAGCTAATGCGTAAATAGCCCCGTTTTTCATTTATTTCTCATTTTTGCCTTACCCCATTTCTTTTGTTCTTCAACGTTATCTTACTATCCCAATGACCTTCAACTGTTGAAATAGTTTCTCGGCCAAGTTTAATCTTTCCGTAGACTGCATTTGTACTATCAGCCCGACCCAAGAAACCCTATCAAACAAAGAGTACAGTTTGTGAATCAACAAATCTCAAACAGAATTGCTAAAAACTCTTGAAGAATTTAATAACTATTTTTTTTACCTTAAGCTTAAACTCCAACTCGGTGAAGTAACCTGTTTTCTCACAAATTATTGACACATTGCCTCCAAGCTCCATCGAAAGCGTACCCACCAGAATTCCTTTGCAATGTGCATATGGCATCGTTATCACATACGTTTCCCCACGCGGTAGCATTGTTAGAGTTGCCTGCCCATCTAAAATGGCAGATGTTGAATTTCCTATAAAATAAACCAATGCGGATTAAAGGCTAGTAACTGCCTCGTACTCCCAATATACTAATACATGTTCCTTTCATAGACTAATACCGTAAAATTTAGACTTTGCGAGAATCGCTGAAGAAATAACGTAGCCGTCTTTCTTGTTACTGACATAAAAAGCAGAGATGGGTGGATGATGAGACACTTGCTCAGCCAAATAGAACGT
Source organism: Orchesella cincta (assembly GCA_001718145.1). Lineage (NCBI taxonomy): Eukaryota > Metazoa > Arthropoda > Collembola > Entomobryomorpha > Orchesellidae > Orchesella > Orchesella cincta. The sequence goes on along the minus strand of LJIJ01000267.1, from coordinate 71,699 downwards.
TCGTGAGCCATTCACATGCTCCCAACAACATCGGTAGGTCTCCCCTAGAATGGGATTGTATGGCTTTTTGAGCCCTTTGGGCTTCTTGTAAAATCCAGAAAGGTACCATCGTAGAATAGACTGCATTCGTAAGTAGGCATCATTCTCTTGTACAGCTCTGCAAGAAATGAATGAAAAATTTACAATATTTTTGTAGACTTCGCACTATGTTAATATTTGGTGTGACACTAACTTTGAGAGTAAATCAGCGTGGTAGTAGTAATCGCTGAGCTTCTCCAAGAAGGATCTAGGCTCCAGAATAAATGTTGGTAACACCACCCGAGACAAGTCCATGCCGGGTCTCACTTGTTTCACGAGAAACCACAACAAAGATCTATTCTCATCTCCAAGCACTTCTTCCTGCTCCCCAGTTGACTAGTTCAACCAAAGTATTTCATTAATTCAAGTGTCAAAGAAAGAGTTAAACATTAAATGAAACTGATTTAAACGAACTTACATGATAGAAATCTGTTTCTATACGGGCAACATAGTTGCTCTCAACAGGAGCAATGTCAGGGGGCGGTATCTCATTAACAGCTTCAGATTTTTTCCTTCTCTGCCTCACTCCCTGACTGGTAATGGGATCATCGGCAAAAACCTGAGTTTTCAAGCCAGTGCTTTCTCCAATGCAACCCACGTCCGAATTTCGAGAGCCCAACTCCGGCGTTTCAGCATCTTCCTCGGAGAAGTCGTGTGCATGGTTCTCTTCAACGTGGGACGTGTCGCTATCAGATTTTTCAGAATCGCTTCGAATTCGACTAGCTTCCTCCATATCGGATGCACCCCAGTCTTTAAAAAACCCAAAAAAAAAATTAGCCAAAATTCCGTTTATTTTAATAATAAAAGCCTATGGCAAAAACTCACCCTCTCCCATATCATTTTCCATCTCCGTGGAAATTTTATCACTGTCCATGATTTCACTCGTTCTCGGTGAGCGTACCAACAAAGATGAACACCTGAGTAAAGAATGAAATAGAATGAAATCAGACGCTTTCCTAGGTTACTACGTGTTACACCAATTCCTTCCTACACTCGTGCGCTGTCAAAAACTAAGGAGAGGAATGTTACAAGTAGTTTTTAGTTGCTATTGCTATCACATCCTTTCACTCATATAAACTATGAACTGCTTATTCCAATACTATGCTCAATTCCAATATCCTCTTGAATGTTTCGTTTTTAGAACAGTTTTATACGAAGAAGCCCTCACTCCACCACTTATTAGCGAAGCGAGTCGGATAATGCCACTCGGTAAAATTGAAAAAAGAGAAACCATAACCCTTCTACATGACATGAAGCACCAGTCAGGGAATGTAAGGCAGAAGGGTATTCGAACAAGACGGAAAGAGGTTGAAAAAAAGAAACAACCAACATTATTAATTTATTATTCTGCTCTTACACTGACATAAAAGAACTCACACGCGTCATAATGACAAACCTCATTATTTTCTTGTGCTCCACTACCAAACTACTCCTTACCTGAGTGCTGGTTACCGAGCAATCGAGCAATGGGACATTCAATTTTGTTTCTTTTTTTCCAGCTCTAATAACACACTCAGTTTAAAAAGCGAAACTTCTTATTGCTCTAATGTTTACGCTTTAGGAACTCAAAGAGGACACGGTATTTTTTGGTATGAAAAAGGTTGTGAACTTTTGCCACGTAAAATATGCCATGAAGTATTGAATAATGTTGATAGACTAAATTATTGTGGTCTTCACCGTGTAAATATTACAGAGCAAACTCAAAATGGAAGAATTCAAACATACAAAAAAATTGGTCAAATGTTCCAAAAGAAACTAACGGCCAAGACAAACAAGATATATGTGTTTGTAGATGCAAGCCGATATAAACAATTTTGAAGGATTAACTCTCGAGTTTGTGGATCAACGGAACAAAATGCATACATAGAGCTATGACAAAACAAGACATAACTTGCAATAACAACGTATGTATATGCGTGTGAAATATCTAGGTAGTTACATACTCACTGACTCATTTTTTTTCAGGCTGACAAAACGATACAGATACAAAACTATTCATAGTTATGAACACGTTGCTCCTGGTGTTGAATAAAATGGGCTACATGCATATGCTCATTTAGGAAAAAAATGTAAATATTTAATCAGTGGATTCTTAATGCCCCTTTCAATCAAGCCCCATGTAAACTGTCAATAAAGCATGGTTTGTGTGAGAAATATTTCTTTACATGCAAAACTCGGAGCAACTAACTCAGCACAACTAACAATTAGGAAATGAAGCATGTAGACACATGAAAAAATAATCCATGCTACCAATTTCCTCAAGGTTGTTACATACATATAACATGAACAGTTGTTGGTGCAGTTCTTTTGGCAAATGTGAGAAAAACAAAAACTTGAGAACAAACTAATCGATTGTCTTTAAAAAAAGTTGAGATGGAGATGATGATAGTTTTTTATGAAGTGTGTCAAAACCTTTTGCACACGTATGCATACTTACAATGAGGGCGTTCTTGGTTTATAAAGAAAGTGGGGCAACTTACGTTAATGCTAGCTCCAGCCCATCCATCCAACACTTTCCTTCATCAGCTGAAGCCGCTCTGCAGATAAGGTACGATGTGGGTAATGGCTGAACCACAGCCCCAATGGCTTCCCCGTTTGGACCTTTGGTAGCCCATATGGATTGATCCAAGGGGTGGAATACTTTGAAGCAAAAGCCTTCCTTTTTCGATGGTCTCTCTATCACTTTGCAACAGTGGAGAAGCACAGTGGCAACCCAGTGACTGCTCTGTGGTATCAATAAATAACGGGAAATGATTAAAGATTTCCGATAATATTTGTTGGTGATGAGGTTCCACCTTATAATTCAATTACAAATGGCAACCCAACTTACTTTCACCTTCCCCTTGTAGAAGAGAAGTAAACCAGGTTTGAGGACGGCTAGCAACTTGGTCCATCCTTTCAGCTTTCCTCTAACCTTCAGTGAGCCAGTTAAAATGATGATTGAGGGATCCTTCAAGGCGAACGTTAATTCTTGAGCTACTCTTTGCTTCTCACGACGGTAGTTCTTTCGTTGAACTTTGTAAGAGAGTTCCTATGAAAATGTAACGGGTTAAAACACCTACGTTTCATTTGCACAATCATTTTAATTTCCAAACCAAACCCCAAAAATATTAGTTCTATTCATTTTACCGGCGTGGGATTGATCCTGGCCGCTTTTTTCATGACTGATGATATACTCCATATTAAACTCATTTTCAGTTATGCTATTAGCTGACAATTACGACGGAGAATGCAAACTAATGATGTACAACAGAGATATTCACTAGCTGAGAGAATTGTTGACACAATATGAAACTGAACTTGAATTTAAAAATTTCACGAGGCAAATTCCCTTCCTGGCGTTACAACCACGCTCCCTTCTTAATCACCTTCGAATGATGTACTTTTCCAAGAGCACTCTTGTTAATGTTTATGTTATCATGCATTGTTTATATAACATCCCTCAGCAGCAGTGACCCTGTAAAAACGTTCCCTTATTGGTTTAGAGCATAATGCTATACCCAAGATGGATTTGACGGTCCTTGGAATCTCATGCCGTCAGCAGTTTATGCATACATTAAAAAATTAGCTTGAGTTGACAATCCCTGGCACTAAAGCTATCATCCCTGAAGCTGTAGCATATTTTTTATGTACTCTTTCTTCAAGTCATCAAATCCAGTATGGAGCCACACGTGTGGAAATTGTCAGTTGTCACATCAAATAATGAAATGAGGATAACGGATATTCTAATGCAAATTACACCTCGTTCGCCTCTCTCTCTCTTTACCCGGCTCCTTGTGTAATGAAGACCACAGTTTTATGGAGATATCTGGGCTCATAAAATGAACGTGAAAAACCTCAGAGTTTTGTCATTTGGGCGTCTACAAGGCTTAAAAATCTACGGAGAAACTCATGCAAATCTCGGATTTATGTGTTTTAGGTAACGTTTATGCACGGACGCAAGTAACTTTCCCATGGCCATTCATTCTTCGATAATAGTATTATATCAGGATCATGAGGAAAGTAGATATAAATGCTAATACAAGCCTTGGCTCAAGATATTCATTTCCCAGAAATATTTTTGTTCAAATGGTATTCGGAAATAGTTATGGGATGGGATGTTTACACATCATCCATCTATACCTGGAAGTATGAGCAACCTTTTGCATTTTCTTGGTTCATTTTTCCATCATGTATCATAAATATCAGGCACGCCAATCATTCACCATTTTTCCCTTCCCAATCTACTAACATCTCTCAACGATTTAATGCAATATGCATATTATTTCCAGTTGGAATCTTCAGGTCAAAATTATAATGCCAAATTGTTAGGAGCTGGCTTATTTTCAGAAAATAAGATTTTCTGCTCAAATTTCCCCTTTCCACGCAACAATACCGTTAGCATGTTCTACCGCTATGATTAGTTTTTCTCATTTTTTGGGTGCATTATTGAAAAGAAGTTTCATGACATAACTTCATCACTTGTTTCCACTGTCACGCTAAGAAATCACACAACTTTATGGACAGGTGCATTATAATACACATTGAAATTACATACATACATCACTAGCATAATATTTTTGTGGTTTGGCTTTTAGCAGAAAAAAGCACAAAAACTACATTTGTCGAGTAGAGTAAGTGAGAGAAAACAAGAGGAAGAAGACACTAACCTTGTCCTCAGTCTGCTCTTCACCCAATATCGATCCTGCGGGAAAAAAACCAATCAAACAAAATAGCATGTATTAAGAGCTTCCCCGTGTAAGTTGCTAGCTACAATAATATGAAGGAAACTCTCTTTCTGTCAACATTTTTGATATGAGTGAACAAAGCATATAGTCCACGCTGTGTCAAGACATGACGTAAATATTCTCATCAATTAATCAGCATTTCGATCGCTTTTTAACAACTTCTCTTTCTTCGTTCTGCAAATCATCAACGCGCTATTATGCAAGAGTAGACGCTACACGAAGGAAAAAATGGGGAATAATTGACACACAAAAAGAGAGCTACACTTTGGGGTAAAATTGACATAAATTTTTGAGCTCCTAACTTTTACAAAAGGAGGGATAGTTACACATTGATGGCAAAAGTTTTTATAAAAATTGCTGAGGTTACTATTTAAAAAATGCAGCGAATTATTATTTTGCACATCAAATACACCTGTCTTGAGAATGGATGAGAATGTCTTATATGCATGCAATAAGCACATTGCTTCGCATTACATTTTGCACTTGTGAGAAAAGTATTAATAAGTTGAGTGAGAGTAATATAAAAAAGAGGCATGACATAATAACAGTAATATTGTACATATAAAAAAAAGGAAAATACCGGGAGAATGCGGACTCCTATTGAGGGAGTCAGAAGATCCACCGTGAGCCTGCGTTCCAAATTTGGGGAGCACAACATGCAAGCTAGGCTTACGTTTGAGCTCTGCAAAAAATTCCAATGAAAATAAACGAACGTCTGTAAGTAAATGTTGATTAATTCATAGTTAGGCTAACTAAAAAAAACTAAAAAGGGTCACTTTATAGGTAAACCACATGCAAAAGTGTTAAAGGAAAGTAAACAACAAAATGTACACAAAATAATAACTACACTAGTTGTTACAAATAGAGTCAGTAGAACTTCACAGCAAACAAACCTGGAGGTGAGCAACAGCAGTTACAAACAGGTAATTTCATCATTAAAATGGATTGAGTTGAAAAAAGAGAAAGATTTATAGCGAAACACAGAGTTATGTTATTGAGAAAGTAAGTGTGGTAGTAGTAAGTGGAAGCACCAGAGAAAAAGAGAGAAGTAGCAGCAGTGAGCCTACTCGAATGTTAAAACCTTCATATCAGCCCAAAATGCTCGTGTTTCATAATACTATTATTATTGGAGGCACAAAAAATTTGAACAAAAAAAGAAATCGTAACGCTCCCTCTTTCAAGAGCAGTCTCTAAACGCCAACTGACTTCCATTCCTAGATTTCATACGAATTTTCATGAACTACAGTAATCAAAATATTATTGATTCGCAGCCTTGGACAAGAGAAGTCAACATGTCAATAGCACAGACATTATATTATATGCATATCTACAATGCATATGTACATTCCATAATGTGGCCTACAATACAGCTTAGTATCGACTTAGAGCAGGGGTATAATGGACTTAATTTCTGAGGCAATGTTCAGTAAAAAACTGAAACCAGAAAGGGCAACAAGTTTTAAATAAGTTATACAGCACGAGAGAAAGCTCTGCTTGCTAGTTAAGTTAAATGAGTTAAAGGTATAGTGAGCTATACGTACGTACGTACGTACGTACAAGGTGGGAAGGAGAGAAAAGCTGAATGAGAAAGTGTTCATGTGGTTCATAATATATTATGATGGTATGATGTTATGTTGGTGTTGCTTCATGAGCCTCATATGATTTGGCAAGCTTGACTCGCTAAACGTTTTTGTTGGCTCCGAAATGGAAAATAGTTTGAAGGTTCAAGCAACACATGTAATTTCCCACACAAAAGAAAGTGATCAAAAAGAAAGAAAAAAACTTTTCCTTGGTGTAATGATTACCTGCCGTTTTGGATGCAGGGGTGCTACCTCCGCTCGTCATACTGTTGGAGACCGATGCAGTAGGCGTGGAAGCGGAAGTCGTTCCAGGTGTAACAGGGGTAGTGATTGCTGAAACTGCCGGACTTGTCATGTTGCTCGAGCCTCGAAAAGCAGTCAGAATGCCCCCAGCTCCACTATTATTATTACTATTTGAGTCTTGTGGTGAGTGTGAGTAGGAGAAACTGGATTTTGGAGTTAGTTTTGAAGCAGCTGGAGGAATATTAACTGGTTCGGATGACATTGTGCCACTTTTTTTTCTTTCCCGTCCACAAAAATTACAGAGTGAACAGTTAACTTTTCCAGACAAAAGCAAACCACACGCCACACAACAGAGAGAGATAGAGAGAGAGCTAGGAGCAGCGTATGCAATGCAGTTGTTGAAGTCCCAAGTGACGCTTTCCACGTTGTCTCGAAAGAAGATATATAAATTTTACCTAGAGTGGATTGGTGCAGTTTTGTTATAGTAGAGACGTATTATCATGCAACCCGGAATTTGGGTTATGGGCAGGAGTACGAAAAAAGAGGATGGCCACCACGCGATTTTAATCGATGTTCAGATTTGGTTGCTTCATTTGCAGAAAAGCTTTTTGGCCAAAGTCTGGAGTTGTTTGACATTGGAATGCTAGATTTTTACATGAATGGCCACATTTACTTGTATCACATCAGGATTCCATCACACATCGACCACTGTAGTACCTATTAAAACATATAAAACCAGTGGGCTCTGTATTGGCATGGAATACAAATGATAGTTCTGTTTACAACGTCTTTACTACTTCCGCTTCATGTCAACAGAAATGAAATGTAAGTCTACTACACTGTCTGCTTTTTAACTACCTACATTGTTTTCAAACAGACTGAATGGAATAAGATATAAAAAAGTGTAGTACTTACCGAAACATGGCTGAAAATCGGGAGCAACAGCAAAGATGAAAGAGTAAAACAACACTAACCACTAGTCTACACAGCTACGTTTTTAAAATATCAACAATATCACACATTTTTACTCTTTTTTCAACCTGAGAGGTTTCTACACAGTTTGCTATCCATATCCATCACCACGACTATTGCACATTATTATGTTAAAACTGGAGGCTGGTTCTGAGCAAAACTCCTAACATCATTTTATGACGTGTTTTTAGCTACGGTATCGTTTTCGCAAAAAACTATTTCCAGGTCTCCAGTCTCCAGTAAAAGCCTGTTGGCATTTATTGTAATTCAGTTACATACTAAAATTTGGCCACTTTGAGTAGAGTAGAGTGTCGTCGGAGTAAAAATGAAACGCCTCTTTCCCTTCCTAGCATATCAGGTTGGTCCTGTGGTTAAACATTCTGTGAAAAAAAAATACGAAATATGATTATTTTTTGAAGGCGCACAAAAATACAAAATATTACACCCTTCCAAAAGTTCACAATCACCTAGTTGTCTCATTGTCGCCAACTAACATTCAAAACAAGTCGTAAATGTCAATGCGAGTGAATCAGGGATAAAAATCCGGCTGCTGTCTATGCATGTACGTAAATATTTGGTAGGGAATTTTACAACCTCACTAAATACCTTAAATACAGGACAAACTTCTAAAACTGGCAAAATAGGATGCAAAACACTTAAACAGAACCGTGAGGAGAGACCGGCTAAAGCTGAAAAAATACTGGAGGAAAGTTTATTTGAATAAAGTAGCGATTTAGCAATCAAACAACACTTGGTTTGCAATACGAAGGCGTTTTTATGATATCCTGTGTTATAATACCGGCTTGCCAATAAAAACAGTGAAAAACGTTTGTTCACACTAAAAGCAGAGCTTGCAAGTGATAAGACTAGTCGCTGCAATGTCAAATTGCACTCGATTCAACATTCAACCCAAACAAATAAAATACAAACCAGATAACACGGAACGACGACCCCTTTACATTACCGGAGATTATGAATAGTTTTGCAAAAAAAATAGTTTGTCTTTTTCCAATCCACCTCAAATCTAGTAACTAAACTTAGCTAACCACAAACTTCCAAAGTAAGAACAAAGCTTAAGTCAAGCCGAATACAACAGCTTAGCCTACATAACAGTACAGCACGAACAGCATCACATCCTTCCTCATAATTATTTGCGTAACTTCCCTATCCCTTGAGTATCAGCTTGTTTTGTTGCTATCACACAGTCATCTCATCCACTCTCCATTTTTGGCAGTTTACTATCACCGTAAACAACATCATCAACATCAGCTCACAATCACACTCAAAACTCTTGAGATAATTGGAATTTTTTGGGGGGGGAGCAATGTAATAATAATAATGAATGACGACTTGTGACTTCTACTGTTGTTTACAATGCTGATGCTCTGTACATACAAAATTGATAACATTCACTCATCACGGAAGAAACGATAATAGACTTAATTCATGAGCATCAAAACAAAAAAAATCTACAATATAACCTCTCTCTCTATGTTGATGATGATGGTGAATCATAAAAAATGTATGTAATGTAATGTGTAATGAACTTGAACATGACTCAGGTAAAATCTAATCTGAGCAAGCACCTGAGTGAGAAAGTAGCCTATTATCTCTCGTATCTAGCTCACGGTTTGATAATCAACAAGGAGTATCACATCTCCTGATCAGTATCATTATCAATTACCAAAATAATACTCGCAACTATTTACGGGATTGGGAAACAACAATGGAATGGAATGGGATGAGAACAACTTACGTTTGGAGGAGATTTGCTGATGAATTTTACTCCTTTTTCCTGAATGAATGGTGATCCTAACGATGATGCTGAGAGAGGGTTACGTCCAAGTGTAATTATTTTGATGACTGTAATCATTACGTAGTTTTTTCCCTCTCGTGTCTCATAATCAATTCACTCGCTCACTGAAACTATACCACGTCATTCACACACGGCAAAAATATTACGTTAGTAACTAATACTCTTGAAGAGTTGACTATGAATGACTATATTTTTTTAATCATATTTGGATTTGAATGAAAGAAGATAATTGATAAAAAGAAACTGCTGCTGGAGCTGGAGTGTTCTGAGAGGGAGAAGAGATTCCGCAGCGCAGAGGAAATCACAATAATACGGTAATACGGTCACTAATGTGCATGCTTGCTGGCCGAATCATTGCATTCTGTTGTGTATGTACATATAAGTCAATGCAGACTGCTGTGGTCTGCATAGGCTCAGCTCTGCCTAGTGTGAGATGAGATGATGTTGATATGACTAGGAACATATGATACTACCTACTAGATTGACATAGAAAACGGAGGCAGAAAAAGGATTGTCGGCTAACTAACGCTTTATATTGCATCTTAGAGCTTTCATTCAATTCAGCACCCAACACTAGCACCAGACCAGTAGCACACACATTATACCAGAGTATTTGCAAGGCTGAGATTACTTACTCTCTGGCTTTTTGTTTGTTATATCATAAGAAGTTGTAGTCAGAGTATTATCACATCATCGCACTTCGTCTACCCAAGGTGAGCAGAGTTGGCCATCTGACAACTTTGATGGGTTTTAGGGATCATGAGATTATGACACTCCAATCTGGGGGGATATGATACATGATGACTTACAAGTAGTCAAATATTCAATGCTCATTTGCATCCATATTTAGTCCTCATTTCTAGCAAATTATTGATGTTTCCCGTGTATTTTCCATTTAGTTACATTGAGCTCAAAAGATTAGCATGGGTTAAAGTCGCTGTATAAAATGTGCAAAATTATATGGCAAATTCGAACCAAAAAATATCCTTATTTATCTTGCATTTACGCATTAAACCCATGTGTACATGGGCCACCTCTGGTTTTCCTATAGATTTCTAACCGTAAGAACTCTTGACTTGACTTAACTCCATTTATACAATCTCACTCCGATCCAAGACGTTCAGCACCTCATGCCAGTGGCATTGCGTTGAATGGAGCATTGCATGTTTTTCATTTCCACTCACCAACTCCAATAGCGGTGGCAATCCAATAAGCACATCATAACCCCTTACATTTATAGATACATACTCCATAAGTCTATATATCCATTTCTCCAAAAAAATCCTAACTTCCACTCTACCCTCCTCATAATTATAACAGTTAACACTTAATCTTCTTAACATTTTTTTGATGAAATGAGTTTCTTTCATAATATTAATATCGGCTGATTCCACTCTTACGCAATAGTTATGCAGGATGAGCGATAAACCGTGTCAAAGGTAATCCTTGTCAGATCACCAACCTAAAACGAGCTAACCTAGCTTGGAGAGACATAGACATACAAGATCTATTGAAAACTAGATGAGGTATCGAAGAGAACGCCAACCCACAGCCAGTGCTTATGATTGGCCCCTGTAAATCGGAGCGATAGAGCCCAGATTTTGGGGCAAAGTGAGACCCTACCCAATGCATAGAGAATTTAGCTTTAAAAATGCACAAAAGCATTGCATACTGTTGTGTATTCACTTTACACATGAACTGCATTGCATTACACTCCAAATCCAAACATGAGCGAGTCCTGTTTGTTCATGTATTTCAGATGCGGAGAGCAAACAACATGCTATACAAAGTATGAAGGCATGAATATAAGTATAAGTCAAGAATGCTCTCATTGCAAATCATCATCATCTGTTGTTTATGAACTGTTAACCAAAACTCACTTTTGTATTTAAATACAATCAACCCCGTGCATTTAGTTAGTAGTCCGGTTTCTATCAGTTAGTTATAGACCACTAGTTATAATGGTTCGGTTTTTGTGTTGTGTTCCACTCGCATCTAATCCAACAACAGAAACCAACCTGCAACGAAAACAACATCATCATGAGTGGTGATGATGACATGTGGATTTCTCTCTGAATTCGCAACGGTTGTGTGCCAGTGTGTTTTGAAGCTGGCGTCCGTAAACTTTTATTTTGCTGGAGTTCCCAACCCCTAACAATGCTTGGAGATATAAGGAATTATCAAGTCAGTTAGTAATAATGTATATGCCATCCCTAACTGAACTGTAGTGCAGGGAATTTGGCGCTCCACAGCAAAGGATGCTATCCATTCCACATTTGGAGGAGCTGACTTATCATCTAAGATGCCCACATAGTTCGGATCGGTAGAATAAATGAAGTCTTTTAAAAGTTGATTAGATAGCTACTCAATAACCCTGGTTCATTCCTCATCTTTGTTCCTGGTGATTAGCCGGAACTGCATCTTTAACAATGGTAACCTTTCAAACTGATGAGATTTTTATGACAAGCTAAGCTCTGACGTGGAGCTTTAATGAATGAATTGTTTATATCTCATTAAATTGTAGGAATATATGATGGTGCGCTCGATGAAATCCGGGGGTAATCCTGACCCACCAACTTCAACCCTGACAATGATCCCCGATCATCATCATAATCACCATAATCATCTGCAACAACAGCAAATGCAAGTTCATCACCAGCAGCAACAACAGCAACAACAACGCCAGCAGCAGCAACAAAGCCTGGTCGACCAACAAGTTAGTGACTTGTACACGGCATTGAATTGTGGAGATTTGAGCAATAGCACTGTCACCAACGACACAAGCGACGCCAACTGGAACTCCAGTCTTGTTGGAGGGGGCGTTCAGCTGCAGCAACCGGGAGGCTCTAACATCCCAATCCTTTTTAAAAGTTCAGAGATATACGAGCGGATCGTGGCTTCTTCCTCCATTCCATCTCAGAGCAATGCTACTGTTCAGCTGTCAAATTTTAGTGGGACTCCCACTCTCAACCACATCAAAAGTGAAAGTTTGTACGGACAGGTGGTCAAGAATCATCTGGTGCAGCAGCGGACTCCTCAACAGTTTGTAGTTTCAAATAATTACCAATCCGACCCCTTTCAGGGGGGACTAGTTGTCAGTAACAGTAGTGTAAGTAGGGAAAAAAGTGTTAAAAAATCAAAGATGAAAACTCACAAGAAAAAACGAAAACTTTGGGAATACTCCCTGAAAAAGAGTTGTGAGTCGTCACCGTTGGAAAGTTCAAAGCCGACTAGTTCTGCTGCTACTAGTAATAGTAATGCATTAGTTTCCCTATCACGGAAGCGAAAAGCAAGCAGCAACCCCACCAGCTCCTTGCAATTCATGAATAAACGAGCTAAAACTTCTTTCACCCCAGTCAACAGTGCCGTTGCGTTTGGTAGCATGTCAAACAAAAGCTCTCTGTGTTCTCAGATGCCAAATTTGTTTAAAGCACTTCATCCAAAGGATGAAGTCGGCAGTGATAAATATATCAAGAGTGATTTGATGCAGCCCAAAATTGAGAAAGTTGAGAGTAGGCTCTCGTTAGTCCCAACGCGCCCGAGTTTACCAATAGAAAACATTTTTCTGAAGAAGTATGACCCCATCAGACTGCTAACAAGGCTGTGCGCTTCAAATGTCAAGTCAGAGACAGGAACTCCTGTTGTGGGGAAGGTTTTAATGGAAGAAAAGTTCCCGCGAGGCTCACACCGCTCTGCCCAACTTAAGTCAGAAATACTCAACACAAATCTGGGGTGGACAGTGGGACAGAATTTAAAAACAAAACCTCCACAGTCACTAGGCTTCTCATCATCCTTTAGTAATGTTTTCAAACAAGAGCCCCTCATGAAACCACCAACATCATTGCCTAAAAAGTCCAAAAAGGATAATGGTGTGGTGGCAAAGAGAAAGTCTCACAAAAAGCTGAAAAGAAAACGACAACGAAAGTATCCAAAGTTCCTGAAGCCAAAGAGAAAGCTCAATGTTCGATTCAACTCAGGTGGCAAAGGTGTTCCACAGTTGCGAGTTCGTGTTTTGGCTGCGATATACCTTAATCGAGCAATTTCAAGACTAAGACGGGGACGAAGGTTTAGAGGCAGAAAGTTTGCCAAGCTATCCAAAATCAGGAGATCTCATAAACGCATTCATCCTCTCAAACCACCAGAGACGGCTGGACCTGTTGAAGTACTTAAAAAAGGGAAGGAAAAGAACTGTCTTAAGAAATTCCAATTTACTCAGCTTCCCTTGCCGAAAGCAATACCTGTTTCGTAAGATGGACAAATTATAAGTGTGTTTTTTTATTTTGAAAGTATTTTGAGTGTTTTTCACACATTGTTTTCTTTCTTACAGCACTGTCAAGGTAAATCTTCCTTATAACGAGTACCTGTCCCATACTATCGAGCTTCTTCATCACAAAAGGGAACTGCAGGATCGACTGGAGAGCATGGAGTCTGATGGGGTTGTTTACAAGCTGGTGGGACTACCTGAGAAGGTTGAGCATGTGAAGACACCTTTCATTTCGCAAAATGTGATGATGAAACGAAGACAAGTGAAAGAAGTCCTGTCGGAACGACTACTTACAAATATTGCTCATGCAGGATTCACACGTGAGAAAGTTACTTTAGTATTTTGTTATTTTGTGTTGAGCATTGGAGTTAAAAGCGTTCCCTATCCTTCTAAAAGATACCAAACTACGGCCATTGGAAGTGATGGCGGATATAGTAGCAGACTTTCTCATGAACACAGCAAGACGACTAAAGGATGTTACCGAAGTAGAAATGACCGGTGCTGATCATGGGTTTCCGGTATTAAGAACTAGAGCTATTTTCTAACTTAAAAAAAAGTGGATATTGACATAATATGTAAACTCTATTGAAATTGTCAGGATGCCATGGAGCGAGTTCTCAACGAGATGGGTATGGGAGGTATCCGAGGTCTTGAGGAATTTTACCGAACCAGGGTTCTCGACTATGGTCAAAGAATGGAGGATCAGTGTGCCGTCTTGCGTCGTCAATATGCATACAAAGTAAGGTCCAAAGTAGGGCTGGGTAATTCGACTTCGACTTCCTCCACAACATCCCCCACTGCATCTGTTGTAACAGTTAGTAGTGGCAGTAGACCTGTGATCAATACGTCAAAAACAGCCTCAACCTCCTCATCACAACCTTTGTCACCTGGGAACAGGTTTGTGTCGTGTCATATGTGGCTTCTTTTTTCTTTCTTTCTTTCTTCTCTTTGCTTCTCTAACATCAGGATTTTTTGCTCAGTTTTTTAACCCACCAACATTTTGATATGAGTTTTTCTCTCTTTTTTATTATTCTACCACTCCAAACAGCACAATTTGTTGATTGTGCACACTTTAAGTAACCATTTGTTGTTTTATTTTCTGTCGCTGGCTGAAATGTGTGTAACTCAAACGTGGCCGTAACGTAATATAATTATTATTACCTTTGTGTGTACGCTCTCTGTTGTGTAAAAATGGGAATAGGGAAGTTTAGCTTTTGTAAATCCATTCTGTTCGGCAACTCAAAAATTTGAGCAGGTTTGCCTAATTGAAGTACACGACTGTGTGACTGGAATTAGAATTCACCTGCCAAAAACGTACTTTGTGTGGGTGTAACTGTTCTTAACCATGATCATATAGATATACCTCTTTTCAGTGTAGCTGTCCAGCATGCAACATTCTGTTTCTCAATAATATTTTGTGAAATGATAAAGTTTCAAACCATTTAAATCACAATAGTAGACTTTTCGAAACAGTTTGTGTCTTTACTCTTTTATGGTGATTGAGAATTTATGTTGGCCTGTCAAACAACAACTATTTGTTTGTGGAATGCTCGAATGCTGTTGTAGCCAGAAAGTACGGAGAAAGTTCCTTTATGTGTGCTGTAATGATTATTATTATAGTATGTTGTATGTGTCCTACAGTTCCTCTGCCCTTTTCCTATCTCCTATTATTCCTGTACTCCTAACTCTGTTGCTCTTTTTCTTGCAATGACTGTTCACCATGTTTTAATGTTGCTCAACTCCTTTCCTTACCCATCCTCAGTTTGCAAACCTTGTGTTGGACCCAAAACTCTCAAAAGCGATCAAAAGTTTATTTGGAGGCTCTGAAAAATCTGACGGAGACACATTACTGTAAGGAATGACTACTTTTAACTGTGTTAAGAGGAGCAAACACTAATGACTGCTGGCACTAAACTAAAAAAACGCATGTCTCAAGACGTGCTTGTGTGTACAATTTTATACAAATTTAGGCAAGCGTCTAACTCCGATGTTAAAGTACAAATGATGGGGAATATTTGAATATCATTATAATATATATTTATGTGTGTTCGTAGTTGTGAATATGTTTTGGGGCTATGTACAAATGGGAGCAAGAACAACAATTAATAGTTTTGAAGAGTGACCGAATTTTAGTAGTAATTCTAAACTGGATTTGATTTGAATTGAACCTTGAGGAATTGTAATTTGTTCGGTGAATTGCCACCACCAAGTCGTCATTTTAACCGATTTCCAGTTGTACTAATTTTGTCAGTTGTGAAGACTCACACATTTTTTGAAGAGTGGCACATAATATTTTGGCCTTAACTACTTGGGGTGGTAGTGGCAGTATTTTTTCTAGAAATAATATATACACAGTTCGTTTCCTAAGGCTATTCTTTGTCAAATGATGAGTACAGTTTATTAACTCAAATCTTGCTCTTTTCTCCTTATAGTATGCTAGCAGAGATGTTGTCCAACCAGGAGGAGTCGTCGGGGAGGACAATACACGCCTCCTCGTCACCTTCAATGGGGGAAAAGCAACTAGAGGACCTGATGGTAGCACCCCCGAATGTCGAAATCCGTCCAAATTCATACCACTCCCGACAACAACTTCCACTCCACCAACTTCTCGCGTCGTTGTCACAACAACAGCATCCGCAAGTGGTAGCACAACCACAACTAGTGCGAGCAGCTCCTCCAAGCACGGTCACAGCTCCAGCAGCAGTCATAAACCAGTCTTATCAACTCCAGCACCAATCCCATCAACATCATCAGCAACAAGCAGCCTCTCCTCAACAACAAAACGTTCTACAGGCGTCAACACCTCCTCACTATCAGTTGGGAAGCCAAAATTCAAACCATCATCCCACTCATCAATCATCGTCACAAGGTCTACACCACAACCAGCCTCATCTCACTCAACTTCTTCAACGTCCCATCACAAATCAAGCAAGTCCCACAAGTCATCATCATCATCATCCCGCCACTCCAACTCAACCTCCTCCACATCATCATCATCTGGTCATTCAGAGTCCAGGGCAAGTTCATCAAAGTCAGTACCAAGGAGTGCCTTTAGCACCAGCAGCAGCAGCACCTCAGGTCGTAGCTCAGCTCCAGAATTCATCCAGCCCGGGAAACCAGCTAAGAAGCTTAAGTCTAAACAACAACAATCGACCTCTCATCACAATGCCAATCCAGATAAACCTGGGAAAACAAGGACATCAATCACCCTCATTGAAAACAGAAATCCCATGTACCGTGCCAGCTGCCCAGTCACCATCATTGAAACCCGCTACAGGGACTAATAAAGGGAAAACTGTGACAATTATCCGATCCTCCTCCAACGCATCCTCACCAGGGATCATTCTGAGCAATGACAGACCAACAAGTAACAACAGCGCAGACGTCTTACCTGATTTCTCTTCTGCGCATGGAGGCAGCAATGTGATTAGCATTAATTTAGGTAGCAATAGTATTGATCTAGACCACTCCAAGGTTCCTCAAACCGTAACTATGCATGCGGCTGATGCTGGGATCTCGGCAAGTGGGGGTAGTACTGGGTCATCGAAGGCAAAACTGAAAGAAGCAATAAATCAACGTAATTTATTGAGGTTGAATTTTGAGCAAGTCCCGAGTGCTGGAGAGTCGACGGTTTTACTTTCATCAGGTTCTGCTCCTGTGGCTAATAATGCCACTGGAAACGTACAGTTTGTCGGTAAAGTCACACCGGGACAGACGATTACTTGGAATAGCAATTATCAGTGAGTGTTCCCATCCCATCATGCAATACATTAGATCATGAGAGAACGGCTACACGGCTGCTTTTGTATCTGGGAAAGCATACTACTTTATTAGTGTTCTAGTTAATTATTAGGGTTTAGATCAACGCAGTCGCCAGTTTTAGGCTAGTTTTTGAAGTGCGATTTCTATATGACGGGGCAATAACGTACTGATGTCTACCCAAAATCCCTTGAAGCTACTACTGTTAAATAACATCAGATTTATTCACTATGCTGCCTTTCAATTGTTTTCAATATCAACGCGCAGTCCAAACTCGTTCTTGTTACTGGCTCAAAGAAATTTGCGTTGTTGTGCTTTGCTGTTTTAAAGTGAGCAAATCGAGTTGCAGTACAACTGGAACAGAAATCACTGCTGAAATATTAGCTCAATGTAGCCTACCCTGATTTGTGATATGCTTGCATACGTACTAATTGTAAGTCAGATATCTTTGACCCCAAATAAGGGTGCCTTTTTGTTTTCCCCTAGAGTTATTGTAAACTTTGAAAATCGACAACTATTATGTTTGCTTTTGGTAAAGAAAAATCATCGAATATCAAATAATTGTGAATGTGATACTAGACGCAATCCCAACAATTTTTTCAACAGTTTGTTACATGCAGCCAAAGTCAACAAAGCACGATTTGAAGAGGAATCAAAAGATGTGGTTTTTGCTACAAACTTCATCTCCTTTCAGTGATGTGCTAAAGTATGCATGATGAATGATGGGTAACGCTTCACTTTCTTACCTTTACTAATTTTGTCAAACACTAGGTTTTATGGTAGGTTATGCGAAAGCAAAAATTTTGTGATAAGTAGATCAATTGTCATACCTAAAAAATATATCTACAAATCTTCAACTGACTTAATTCTCTACACAAAGAGTGTTTCTCTTCAAGGCTTTTATCCAAACCTTTGCAAGCCATGTTTATAAGGTTGAAAACAACGTTTATTATACGAATTTGGTTAAGACAACTCGGTAATATTCAGTTGAAGATGCACTCTTTTTGTTAAAGTTAGACGGGTACTTCAAGCGGGCAAAATTGCAGGTAGAAAGCGTAATTAAATTCTTTCCTTCTACTTTCACTGAGGGAACGTCATTAACGCCGATGAGTTATTGTTTTTTGTGTAAAAAATTCAAAGTAACCACTGCATTTCGCCACTTCGAATATGATTGACACGCGTATAATAAAAATGGTATGACTAAAATAAAGTCCTTGTATAAATCGCTTACTAAAGATTTATAAAATATATTTTGACAAATTTTTGCATAGAATACAAACTACGTCTATGTTACAAACTCTGATATGTACGTAAATATATATGATAGAAATTTTGACGTGCAAATTTGCATTGTGAAGTTTATTAAAATGAATAAATAAAGAAAACTTGTTACTGCTCGTATTTCGCATTGTTGTAACGCGAAGCAAAAGATAAAAGCGAGGAATTGACCTGAATCATTACTTCTTTAATTTCATGATCATAACGCTCTTATGTGAGAACCTTGAAAGGTAGATTATGTAAGAAAAAACATTTGGATTGGATTGCACATTACGTTACACGTTTGAAAAAACTTCCGTCTCTACTTCCTCGAGTATTATTCTTAGAGGAGGAGAAACGTCTTGAAATTTTAAGACGCACACGAGCATACATAATGGGCTGCAATATAATTCCGTTACCTTCTTCTCATTCTGAGTAACCAGATATCCATTACTCCGGAAAAGGTTTTAAGGATGATACAGAAGACAGTCTCCGTAATGGTATTCTTCCATAATGATTAAGTATCGGGAACAAAGCTGAGGATGAATGCTTGCATCTAACTACGACTGAAGAGCTTCAAGGCAGCCCATACGAAACTCGAGCTCTGAGCGCTATTATCAGCAGCAAGACAAGAACAAGAAGCTCTGATTTTGAATAGGATGCTATGCTGTTCCACCACTTACAAACGTAGGAAAATAAGAGAAGAAAGTACAGTTTCCAAATGTCCTACCACTCTCGTTACATTTTTAACGAATACGGGAACTCAGTCTCTGCTATCTACAAAGCTGTTATATTTTTCTAAACCAGAACACGGCTGTAATGCGCTTAAGAGCGTGAATAAACATTGTGTTTCCCTTTTTCACCAAAGCGATAGTCATGTTCGTGTCATTTCAGAAGTAAAAAAGCATTTTCTGAGTGTTGATGTGAGTGATAAGTGGCAGAAAGGGATTTCTCTCTCTCTGTGTTGACTCCACTACTGCTCCTATTTGTCGGACAAGAGTCAGCAGAAAACAACAATATAATGCTAACATCATTTCATATGCATATCTTTGCATACCTTACCAAATTCCAAGCTGAAGGAAACAACAAAAATATCTATTATAAATGGGGGAAACTGTGAATCCTACTTTCTACAAAATTTCCTGTAACAAAAAAGAAAGAGTGAGCAAACATTCTGCAGTCAAATTGAAAAGATTTCTTGTTGCTCATTTTTAGTCTCCGCTTGTCGCGTGCTGGGGATACATACTTAAATGAAAACAGCTCTTGTGTGAGACTCTTACCCTTCTTCCCTAAATAATAGGCTCCGATCTGTTTCACGAGTGCTATTTTTACTCGCGTTGAAAAATAATGTTCTTGTGATAAGATGATGGGTGTATCGAACCACTTTTGAGGAATACTGTTTGATATTCCAGTAATTACTTGTTGATTTAATGAGCTAACCAATTTTGAGTGGGGCTCTGCTCTCTATTTACTGTTCCTTTGCTACCTCACCAGTTACTAGCCAGCCAAGTCCAAGTTTACAGAAAAAGAATGTCAGTTTCGGTGAAAAGTATGATTTGCATTGTGCACTGCAGTATCGATTGAGCTTAAGATTATTATTGTGGAGAATGGAGGGATGACGTAAAAGGTGTTTATCTTTGTATACATAACGCATGAAAGTTGGGGTTGTTATATGTATGTGCATATAGTTTCCATGCATGTAATAGGTGTCATTTTTTCCGATCTGAACAAACACTCTTTCAGTTGACAAGTGTGTTGTGAGAAGTTGACACGCAAAAATTATACATTTATCCCGACAGCTGAAGAAAAAGTGTACATGTTTGTGAGTGATTAATCATCGCCTAAAATCCTTTGTATGGCATGTGCCATTGTGCCAAAAACAGTAGCTGTAATCAAACGAACGTATTATCTATGTCAATAAGAAATACAGTGAAAGCTTCTTATCGCATATGAATCCGGAATTCGTTGCGGTTCCAATCACACCATTTGTCAAGCAAGTGCGTGCTATTGTGTTTAGTTGAGAATAGTTTACAGCATATTAGTTCCCTTTAATTTTACTACCATCACAGTTGACTTGTGCACAAGTGTTTTAGATCGTTTTACGATAATAGCGAACAATTTTTTGAGTTTTTCAGGTCTTGAAGCAACAATGGAAAAGGTAAGCTAGATTGTCAACTTTGTAAATTTTGCCTGTTTTAAAACTTTTCATGAAAGCACGTTGTCATATTCACAATACATTTTTTACTTCATATTATGTCGGACAATAAAATAGCAAGCATTATCATAAAGAATTTGTTATAAAATCACTATTAGAAATCATTGAAGTGTCATAGATATACGTGTAATCACAATTTGTACGACATATTCGTTTAGACACGCTATTCAAGATGAGAAATACGCAATGTGATAAATTTTGCGCTTGCAAGCGGG
This sequence comes from Orchesella cincta, assembly GCA_001718145.1. NCBI lineage: Eukaryota > Metazoa > Arthropoda > Collembola > Entomobryomorpha > Orchesellidae > Orchesella > Orchesella cincta. Next base: position 50,573 of record LJIJ01000267.1, on the reverse strand, counting down.
TCAAGAGTGAGTTGTGACACATTTAATCTTCGCATCCCGACTTTGCTCTCTGACGTTTTGTTGAAAGCAATCCGGGTTCTATATAGAGTTATAGCACATTTTCGGTAGGGTTAATGCCGCTTTCGTATACTTTTCACAGTATTTAATGTTATAAGAGGAACATTGTTGTAGCAACTGCTATGCAAATTTTGTTGATATGTAAGATAAATAGGGTAAACCAAAGCGATAAGAATGATTTTGCTGCATGATCCAATATTAAAAATTTAGTCTCCAAAATATTTCATTCGTTCGCCAATTCCAGCTGGAGGTTATTTCTTTGACGAAAGTTTGACCTCTTCATTGACTCACCTCAGCAAAAAGGCTGCAACGTTTTTGGAAAAATGCATTTAAGAGACCCATATTATGTAGACTGCTCCAGTTTCCTATTTAGACTTTCTTAGAAAATTTCCATCATCAATATTTACAATTTATGATACTTCCAAGGCGCAAATGCATTCTTTCATCGTTGCGCCACACTTTATTCTACAACAAGGCTCCTCTCAAGCAACACGACCATGTGATAATCATTGTTATTCAATCAACATCCCTCCGTTGTAAACCTTTCATCACAGCATGATGTATTTTCTATGTTTATTCCTCAAGACCTTGCTGCACCCAACATCCCCTCATCATTCCACTCCGCCCATCCCAGCCCAGGTGTGAATCTTATCCAACAACTATTTCTAGGTATAAAACCATTCATTCAGCAGTTCTTCGAATGTGTAACCTCACATAAATAAATTGGAGTTCCTTCCTTCCTGTTAGCTAATCCTGTGTGGCAACTCCCAACTTGAGGGAGCTCCTTTACTCCCTACTGCTGAAAGCATTGATGCAAAAAACTGTTTTTAAATATTAAACGCTCCACCGCATTCTACTTCATACGAGGAAAATATGCAAATCCGCGTAGGTGGTTGACATTGCTTTTTACTACTTCTGATAAACCATTTTAATGGCACCTTTGCTGACGAATATAATGTTCTGTAGGCGTGCTCAGTTAGCCCTTGTGTATAGCTGCCCAAAAACATTTGAGAAAAAAACATCATGTAGTATCAAACTTGGAATGCTCGAGTGTCGACAAAATATGTGATAATTTGACTATCAACCGACCTTGATTTTTATATGTTGCCTGTCGGGACGGGGTGGAGAAGATGTTTGTGTAATAATGACTTTGCTCATCTCAAATGCCAGGAGTAATGGTTTCGTAAAGTGTTCAACTAGGTCCGAGAATGTGACACTGACACTGGCGAAACAAAGCCAGTTGCATATATCATGCATCATGTCAGAATCATTATCTGTGAGATCAGGAAAAGAGAAAGATGGCTCATGTGTGTTGCTGTTTCCTAACCAAATCCACAAAATAATATGAACTTGGGAAGAGTTTGAGAAAATGTGCGGAGAAATGAGTACAAGAAATCATATATTTCGTTTCTCTAATGGATTTTTCCGTCAACTTGACTCGTGAATTGGTGGAAACGCCAAAATATCATAATGATGTTGCTCTGGTTTGGTGTTGATGGTGACGGAACCATAAGATATTTTAGCCATCATCCATCATTTCAACGGCCAAGAGTGTAGCTCACATCTGCATGGATCAAATTTCACTTTATCACACTTGGTTTACTCACCATAATGCGCATGTGCTCAGTTTTTCGCGACCTGTTGTGGGTGTTCTGATATTTCCTTCTCATCACCAGCCCCAGTTGTGTGTGGAACGTTGGGTTTGCGAAACAATTTGCAGCGATCCAAACCTATTTACTTGTTGTTTGTAGTACAAGGCAATGAAAAATAGGCTATTTCCTTTCCACCAACTGAGTAATGATCACCTGCATCCACACATTTCAGTTGTGTTTTGAGAATCTCAAGCATGTTGGTTGTGTGCGTGAAGATAATACAACACTTTGTTCGAAATAATAGGAAGCCAATGCCAAAAACATTTAGTTTTCATCCTACGTCTGATTTCTTCTGTCATATATAGCCATCTCCGTTGTGTGTGTACACAAGATGTACATACATAATTCCGTCAATTTGGCGCCGCTGCAGCGCCCATCTTCACTGACCTTTGATATCCCGTTGCCTCATGAATTTCTGTGGATCCAGATCATTAGCACGGTTTGCCTCTAAATGGCAATTACGGTTCATTTTTAATTGTCGCTCGTGATCAACGTCGGAAGAATGCACGTTATTTGATGCGCTGCGATCCGATCCTTGCGTTTCATTTCATTTCAGCTGAGCAGGCGAAACCCTCTTGCCAATCTGGCTTGATACACGTTTGAAATTTGCTAGCATGTTCTTATTCTTTCATTCCATTAAGTTATCTTTGTGGAATAAGTGTTTTCTTTTCCATAGGAAAGATTCGGGATGCCAGAACCAAGGTCCGCATAACCTCCTCATTTAAATCTAAAAAACCAGCTGTATGAAATATTTTGGCAGTCGGCACCGCATCCCATGCCCTTCGCCTATCTCTCGAGCATTCACATATACATATATATGTGTAACTTATTATAAATCGTGCAGCGTCTTGTTCATGACACTAGAACTCCTCCAACTTAAAAAATAAATCGACTTGTATACAAAGATCATATTGTTGTTGATGTTGATCTGGTGCTTGCTTGCTCTTACTGTTTAACTACGTACTCAGAAGGAGAGGCAGCTCATCATAAGAGGGGAGGAAAAATAAGCAAAGCAAGGCAACGATTTCTTCATGTCAAATGATAATTTACAACTGTTTTCCTTGGCTTCCTTTCTCAGCAACACATGGGAACCGAGATGCCGGTGGCGTTTACGATGATGTGATGTGTGTCTGCATACCAAACCAGTTACACCGATCCGATCACTGAACAATGATACGTCGATATCTCATCCCATCTAGTTTCTCTTCCACATTCCTTTCATCTTTTCCTCCTCCTCGTGTGCAACCGTCTGTTTCCCTGTTTTGGGACAGGCTATCAACAGTTTCGGAAATTTATTGTTTTGAAATATAGCAGATGTGTGAGTGTCAATATGGGATGATATAGATTGGCTGGGGGAAATGCCCCATTTCCAAATATCTGGCTGGGAATTATCGCCATTTAATAACCTAATTTATAATGAGCAATAAACAACTCCCAATGTAAGATAAATTCATGACAAATATTTCTTTGGGACATATTGGCAACTTGAACACAGTATCGATCATCGTTATAACGATGTGGAAATGGATATCATAAAATACATTTGCAGGGCAACAACCTGGGCTCTGCTTAGATTATATAAAGTTATTATGACTCGCAAACATATTGGTAGTACTTGATAAAGTAGTAGAAAGATTTACACCATTTTTTGCAACCAGCGACAGGCAAAGTTCAGGACGTAAAATGTTCAAGTGCATTTATAACTCAACGCAACGCTAAATGTTTTTCCAGGTTAAGAACTACTCGGATTGCTCAAATTATCCCGAGTAGTTTTTCAGACTCCCTTGTCGTTTGCTCAAATCGACCGTATCAAAATGTGACACTGGTGACAGTAAACGTGCATGCGTTATGGTTATGATGCGAGACTTGGATAAACATGCCAACCCATAAAAATTTCGAGTAGTATCAGTGGAAGAGCTTGAAAATATTGTATAACACGAAACTCTGTTTTTCATTTCCTGTTGGCAGTAAAGAGGAGCTCTGCTTTTACGAGATTCGATTTTTTAATGCCAATATCTAATGAATAAAATGTATTCATGCATGAAGAGAGAACCGATTAAAATCAGAATTTGAGAGGGCTATAAAACTGTAAACAGTTAAGCATTAAGTTAATTTTGAGCTTGACGTCATCTTGCGAATAGGAATTGCAAAGAAAAATAAAACTCATGAACAAGATAACATGTGTATGGCTTTGATATCAAATTTTTGCAAGGGGCAGTGTGAATGGTAATCTTATACTAATGATATTGTGTGTTTTTATTCAACAGAAACTGGACTTATTGCTGTAAAATTGTCGGGTACAAGCTTCAGTGAGTTAGAGTCTAGTTTTCAAGTGAAAGTAACCAAGTTTTATTGCAAAAATGTCGAACAAAACATCGTCCAGTGGTATTAGAGGGATACGGAGGAAAAAGTCATCATTGGGAGAAGTAAAAGTAGCGGTTATTGGAGCTCCAGGAGTAGGTAAAAGTGGTAAGTACAGAACAATCGAATTTCATAAGTTACTTGAGAGATTAGTAAAGTTTATTCATGTGACAATTAAAGGTTCATAACTTTTTTACATTTTTCTATAAATTAAACGCGTTTCCAATCATATAGAGTTGAGAGTTTATTATAGCTTCATCACGACGAAAAATTATATAAAATCATTTATAGTATGGAATACACTGCAAAACAGAAAATTTTTCATTTGAAAATTAAATGTTTCGGAATATTTTATATGAGAATTAAATTCAAAGGTAGAAATGCATATCTTCATTTGAATTCCCTTTGAATATCTATTGAAGGCTCTTAACCATAATGAATTTGCAGCTGTCATTGTCCATTCAGTGTTCTGTAGCAAGCTATTGGTTCGCATTCAAAGTCAAAATATGAAAGTGTTAGATCATCATCATTTTGTAGTAATAATAGCATCATTCATGAGGCAACAGGTAGTAGGTCGACGCACAACGGTTGAGTGTGGAGAAAACGTGCAGCAAAGTTATCCACACCAACGGAATGAAGTAGAGCAAAGTTTCCGTGTGCACGAAAGATGGTGTAAGCTAAGAGTCTGTTACCAGCTTGTAGCTGCAAGCAGCGATGCTCCAGCTGTTAAAAATGGTGCATAAAAACTTCTTGAATCGCCCCAAAGTCGCTCAAAAGCATGTTCCACTATTCAAGCACCATTTTTAACAGCTGGAGCATCGCTGGCTGCAAGGGAACTTTGTTTCCAAACTAGTCTAGGTGAGTAATAATGTAGTTCAATCAGCCAGTAAACGATGGTGTGTACATATATACATGTCATGATGTCAAGCCGTGCCATTTTTCGGACACTTGAATTCGACTTGCAAATATTACATGAATTCAAGTCGTGTACATTCGGGGCTGGCTAGTTAACAACAAGTTGTTAAGTTAGTAAGTTGAGGATGCATAGATGCAAATGCAAAGATAGATGCAAAGATCGTCGTAAAAACCATAACGTAATCCAAAAACTTTCTCATACGAAAAAAGAAAAAAACAGGCCATCTGAAGAAAACGGATGAGTTTCCTACTCAGGATCTATAAATTCAAAATAAATATAATTAGCAATCAGTCGAACCACACTAAATTCTAAATCTTTATTGTCCTTTGGGAGCACAGTAGTTGGTCAGTAAATGCAATGCAACCACTCATCTGCCAAAAAGCCTCAAGCATCTGAATGATTTTTACGCCGCTTTGCGTTTGTTCTGAGATATATAAAGTTGCAGGCAGACTTAGGTTGAACAAAGTTGTATTCTCTGACTTATGCTCTCGGAACATACATACGTATGGTGTTTTCTAGTTCTTCCAATTTAAGGTTCTTTAACATTAGTTAAATGGTGAGGGGAGAGGAATCTCAACCTCAATTACTCATTCGTCACAAACACACACACGATATTTTTATGCCTTCACCGACACGCTGATTAAACAACTTTGTCTGCGTAATTACGCCTTGTAATATTAAATAAATTGTTTTATGTTTTTTTAGCATTGACGGTGAGGTTTCTTACAAGGAGATACATTGGGGAATATGAACACCACACTGGTATGCAACAGCTAACTCACCCATTTTCAAATTACATATAAATGGATGCTAGTATTTTCTAGTTAATTTGTCAAAATTTTGCAGAGACCAGATACAAGCATGAAATGATGGTAGATGGGGAACCTGTGATATTTGAAATATTGGATTCTTGTCCGAAGGTATATACACTTGAGCTTTAGCATATTATCCGTACTAATCCTAACTAATAAAATTTTCTATTTTGTAGTCAGTCAACGACTTTGTTTCACCAGAAACAATCCAGTGGGCAGATGGATTTCTTCTTGTCTACTCAATTACGGACCGACACAGTTTTAACTACATTAAAACTGTTAAGGAGCAACTCTTTGATGTAAAAAATGGCGATAATGTTTTGAGTGTATCATCCCTCCCATTATCATCTTGTGGAGCAAGTGCAAACGGGGGACCTGGAAATCACTATGTAAATAACAATGGATCATCAAGCCCCAGAGGAGATAGTAACACTCCAGCTCCACCACCCATGGTGCTAGTAGCCAACAAAGGTGATATGGTTCACCTAAGGCAAATTAGCACAGAGGAAGGTAAATATGTAACAAGTAAAAACAGTTACCCACATCATTTCTGACGTTTCCTTTATGAATTTATTTTTTGTTAAAACAGGCGAGATTCTAGCCAAAGATCTGGACTGTACTTTTGCGGAAGTAGCAGCATCCGAACAAGTCACTCAGGTTGCAGAAGTTTTCCATGAGGCATGAGCAAAACCGATATTAATAGAGCTTACCTAATTAATTGATGATTACCTGATCAATTCCTTATATTCTTCGCAGGTGTGTCGAGATGTTCTATCAGCTCGAAGGAAAACGAAACAGTCGTTACTCGATCGTGTACTTGGAAACAAAGCGGCTGCTGGCTTGAGAGTGTATGCACGTGGTAAAAGTGATAGCGCTCTGCCCAAGGAAAGTAATTAGGGTGAAACAACGATACAACACTTTTAATTAAGTATTCTCATTCGCTTCTAATGTATGTCTGTGCGAAAACGAAATATGCGAGGTATGGTGTGCCTTGAGGAAATATTTTTTAAGCTGCTAAATTACTACTCAGAAGTTTATGTACAGCTACTCTCCAATATTCTCTATTAATTTAATGAATTACTGAATATTTTTTGTCGTCAGTTATGTAACTCCCGCTTGTAAGTTTAGAAGCCATTTTTGAGTTCAAATTCATGTCAAAATATCTCTGCTTGTAACAATTGGCCATGAATTTTTAAGGAATGATTTTGTGACGTCGGAAACTAATAAAGTTTATTCAATTTGTTACGGCTTCCTCTTGCCTTTCATTTTTTTTCATTTCCACGTAAATTCCAACGTGCATTGTTGTATTATAACTTTGAATATGATTGCTTACAAGTATTTTTAAATAAAAAACATCAATACAGTCTCCTCTTCTACCTTAATGAATCACGAGGTTAATAAATTTCAATAAAATTAAAGATGTGCCATGATGATGTAAATTTTACATAAGTTGAAATGAAGACGGCATGAATAGTTTTGAAAATAGCTTTATTCAGATTTCAGATACATTCGACTTGTGTATATGAAAGTATTATCAGTTCACATGAAATGTTAGTTATTTCACTTTTAAGCGATGGACAAAATATTAGGTAACTATAACAGGAATGAAGGGTTAATATGCTGAACTAAATACTGATACTAAACCAACAACAATATACTAATGTATAAATTACAAATATATTCATCAATACTAAAACAACATTATCATCCTCCTACTCCTGACTCAATCCAAGATATCATAATGTATATGTGTTTAATTTACACTCGCGTTACGAACTAAATGCTTTGGAATATCTAGTTTGCTTTGCGTATAGTTTTAAGTGGATATCAGCAGGTTCCGTTGTAGCTTTTTCAGGTTGCTCAAAACGATGGAGTTGTCAGGTTCTATCTTCAAAGCTTCGCTGTAGTGGAAATGGGCTTGGTTGTAGTCATTCTGGAAAAATACAAACATGATGTCATACGATAAATTCCGTTTTAAATTAAGCAAATAAAAAATCAGAGAAAACAACCATATAGCATTATATGAGTGTTCTATAAGGGGAGATGATCATTCAGTGTTTCAAAATTCAAAAAGATAGCGCAGTCAGCAGGATTCGAACCTGCGCTCCCAGAGGGAAACAGATTTCTAGTCTGTCGCCTTAACCGCTCGGCCATGACTGCTCAGTTGAGTTATGAGGCGTCGGAATCAACTGGTGATTCCTCAAAGGGAGCTCCGAAGAGTTTCACAGGTTATTAAAAAATTAACCACGATTTTTACAAAAAAAAACTGCAAAATCTGCATAAAAATGCATTCAACTTATGAATAGGCATGGTAGCTATCAATATTGAGCGAGCATTCATTCATATGATCTGTCATTCTCCCCACATACTACTCTATTAGCATGCCATACATCTTCTCTTTGAGAATGTGAGGAGGCGATTGAAACGCAGAACAAGACAAGCATGCATCTCCACCAAAACGAGTGAAACATTTGAATGACTTTTACGCTGCTCTTTATATTGCAAAAATGGTTTTAATTTTCATGCCAACATAGGTTGTTGGTAAATACACTTGTTGACACTTAGGTAGTGACTTGTACTCTTACCATAAGATGATAAATAGCACCAATGTTGGTATGTGCTTGCACTGATACAGGATTGAACTTTATGGCCAGGTCATAGTACTGCAAGTTTTAAAAAAACACACTTTCAATATAAATCATACATTTTGCACTTTCCACAATAATCTTGTTGTTGTCTGTCTGCAAGTCAGTTTTTGTCAATACTCAACATATTTATACGACTCTCAGCTACGAGGACTTGGTGATTGCTCAAACATGACTTTCCTTCATAAAGCATTTAACTACAACTAAAATCATTTGAAAACAAAATATTTCACGAAAATTGACAACAAATCCCATCAAGTTCCAAGCTCACGCTTTCCATTGTCATAATCAAAAGTACTTGAGTAATGAAAGAGGGATTAAGTACCAAATAATGAAACTGCTTTACTTTCCTCATCAGAAGAATGCATTGGATTTAGCTGTACAACTGCATATAAGTTAGAATGTCCCATGCTGACAATCAGCCAAAGTTTAGTGATGCCAAAGTGATTGAACTGAATCTATGTATATAAGTAGCCCATTGCGGTTCCGTTCTAATACAATCTACACTACTGAATCGTGAATCTAATCAGGGAAACATATGAATCAGTATATTTTATCTGGCATATGCCTTCTCATGGAAAAGCAATCGTAAAAAGGAGAGCTACTTGCTTTATTACAGGAAGGCTTATATCGATGTACATCTCTCACATAAAGTCATACATTCTTATGTGTTCGTGTCGGGAAAAAGCAATAAAGTGAATGCAATTAACAGCGCATTGTGTCCAATAAAGAAAGTTCCAAAGGTATGTCTGTCTGCTCATTTGGAACTTTTTTATTTCCTTCCCGTACTTCCTTCCGTCATTCTTTTTTTAAACCTTTTTTGTTCCCCATTTTTCCCTTGTGGGAACTTGAGAACTGGCAAAATGACTCATATTGTGTATGAGCTACTGCTGCACATACAGAAAAGTCTGGCGCAATAGGAAATCAAGGAAATGAAACAAGTTAATTCGAATTCTTTGTCTCTGATGAAATAGAGGTTGCTGCAATTGAAACAGATTGTGATGTTTCTTCACGTCCTCTTACAATCCGAGATTTATGCAGCTAATATATAATCTACTCCATTTTTAAAATTTCTTGTGGGAGGAAATTTCTGATGAGTTGCACAAATTACCCTTGACTTTTTCATATTTATACACAATATTTTATCCGAATTCCAGCTTAAAAAGTACCGTCTGTGAAGGGAATAAAGTGACAGTCCGGCGGTTTCCGGACAAGACGTTTTCACAAACTCTAATCTGCCAAGCAGCGAGCTAATAACTGACCATATGGGATTACCTACTTTACAACAACTCTTATAATTGTTCCATGCTCATTTCTTCGACACGAAAGAAGAGAGAGAGAAAAATCTGAGTTTTATACTTGTAATTACATCTTTTTCTCCTATCAACTGGGACACAAACTACTCTTTTTTCACATTATGGTTAGCAGAAATAGTGGTGAAATGAAACTATGTGTGTCTATGTTCTGGGCTTATGAAGGGCACTGATGTTATGAGAAAGTGGTGGGATCTATTTCATGAAAAACAATCCTTCTCTTTTTTCCACTTTCTCAATCTCCGTTTTCACGTATATGTTCTGCTCCAGGACAAAATATCGAATAGCTTCTATCCCACCAAAATAATCTTCCTTTTCTGGTATCGAAATCTAATTTTTTTTATTCTAAATATTTTTACCAAAAAAGAACATGCAGTTTAAACCTTTTGTTATTAATGCACCTTAATTCAACACTGTATTGAATGGGACCAGAACTATTTGCCGTTCTATGAATCTACTGATTTTTCAAATTTTCAATGGTATTATGAATTGAAATCCGATCGTTCAATTGATGCTCCAGTTGAATCAGGTATGTAGTCGACATTTTGGCAACGTGGTATTTCAAAGAGTAAAAACATTTGATGATGTTTTGTGCGGAACTCTCCTCAAACAAACCCCATATAGCCCTCATCCATCTACGAGCATTAAACACAGCCATTTGTCCTCATTTAATGCGACTCGTCTCAAAGTAGGGAGAAGGGCAAACGGAGCTGAAATTCGGGTTTTTATTTTCTTGTAACACCTGCTTATGGATACTTACTTTCATGTAATGGATCGGCAAAGATGAACGTTTCTCTGCTAAAGTGGGTATGCACTGGAATGGAACTAAAAAATCGAATTACAGGCAGAGTTGCCCTCTCGCCCTACAACAATTTATGAACGTTCTAATGATACCACGATGAGCTCAACTACATCGTGTTGAAAAAGGTGTGTTTGCTAACATCTCGCCTTTACACCTACCCATTGGAATGATTATAGGTATAAAATATTAAATTTGGGGCATTATGAAATAAAGTAATATCCCTTGACCATTTTCGCTGATAGCTTCCGGTGCATTTTCAAAATTTGGAAAAAAAATCGTATTCCGAAAGATTCCAGAGGCAAATGACACAAATATTAACGCTGATGACATCCCTATTCCAGCGATACGGTCGCTAACAAGCGGAAAATTGAGCCTGTGAGAGAGTATAGCTGTTTTTTGCAATATGGAACGTAGAAAGTAAGCTAATGCATCTTGCCCCAAAGCTGTGCATTGATACCATCTCAATTTCACTCTCGGAATAAAATGAGCCAGATCCAAGTTGACTTGACCCCATGTAAAAATAATACACATGGACATAAACAAGGCAGTGTAATGTCAGCCTGATTAATCACTCAAATTGGCCAGGGACTATGTGTGCAGAGGACAGGTAGACATTTACTTAAATGACTTGCTATAAATGTGACTAACTCATTACTTGGAATTACTTGTCAATTTGATACCAGCAATAAATACACCACGTTTGAAATACGCAGTGGAAAATGAGTAAAAAAAAAGTTTGTCCGTTTCACATCCAATTCCCATAGTTTTGGTCATGGTGTGATTAATTTTTACTCGCTCGGTTGACTGCTCACAAAAATGGATAAACTTACATTAGCAGCAGATAGCATTGCTCCGGTGGTGTGCATCAAATTTCCCAATTGAGAATACAACTGAGCACATAAATTAGTCTCCCGAGGACAGAAGTAGTCGACAGCACAATTGAGAATCTCAAATGCTTCCCCGGTCTTGTTCATTCTCTCATATAATTGACCCAGCAACAGGACTGAGTAGCTGTGGTACGGATCATCTCTTGACGACGATATTTCTCGCAACGTCCGCTCCGCTTCTGGCCATCGTCTCACGTCAATCAGCATCTGAGCCTGGAAAAGGTATTTCAGATAAAAAAAACGTTCCTGATTGTCAGCATGATCAAAGTATACATACTTCAGCATGAAAGAACAGAGCGAAACTCCGGCTCATTTATAACAATTGCCTTTATTAAATAAAATTGGAATCTTGTTAGTGTTCAACAGTTGAATTGTATAATCAAATAGCAATTTTCGGTTATTGAAGGAACCACAGCGAAAGCACGCTAATCATAAAGCAACTTGCGACTTTCTCCAGAAAATAGTCTTCAGTTATGTCAGATTTTTTCAAAAAAGGTATTATAAGCATCAATTTTCTTTGAGATTAAAGGAAATTTCGTCATTACCAAATTATAATCAGTTAATAAGCTTACATTCATGCATAATTTTGGAATAAGTAAACAAGATGTATGAAATCCCAGTAATCATTCGTATAATACAAGCTCATTAGTATTATAGTATAGCAAAGGAAATTTCGGGATAATATGATCTACGCTTGTGATCCGTCTGCAAACGGATTAAATTTGTTAGTACATCTGAAACAAATTTTATGTCTAGATGGAGTATTCTCCATATTAATTAATTCAACAAAAGCGTTTCCTGCCGCTACTTTAAATCATCAACTGTCAAATTTAGGCGGTAGCGCTTCAGAGTACTTTATTTAGTTTACTACAATCCCAATCTTCATTCTATTGTTAAGCGCTGCCTAAGTACTCATTCATCGAACTTGATCTTTATGGTTTGCATCGGGATAATAATCATCCTCATCTTAGTCTTGATGTCTGTCATCCCCACGACTGTTATGAATAGATGTCAGATTAGAATTAGAGAAGGATTGGAAGTCAGTTGTCTCCTTCAACTGTTTCCCAACAACTGCTCGACAGTGTGGAGTGCGCCACCATGCACAAATACACTCATCTCAACTCCACATTGAATTAAATGTATTTTAAAGCCAAAGTCGCTCACCATTCTTTCCTTTTTCTTATTATTCTCCCATTTAATTTGGTTGAGTGAGCTTTTATTCTCGTGATAATTATAGTGCATATCCAAGCATGACAATGATACATTTTTCCCCTTTCTCCAACTTTTCCTTCTCATCTCCCTACCTTTGATCTCGTACTTCTGGTAAGTGTCCCTGATATGTTGGTTAAGACAGCGTTTTATCTTAGAAGGAGCGAAGAAAAAAAATTCTCAGTAATGAATAGGGAGGAAGAGGGGAAGAAAAGTTGGAGGGGGTGAACTAACAACTACATATATATTTCTCTGCAATAATAAAAAAGATTTCATTCAGTTTGACTCATCAAGAGTGTAACTAAAAAAAGAGAGTTTGAGCTTCTGCTAATGATGGAACTGAACATGGGAAAAGTAAATTAATGTGTATAGCTAACCCGCCGCCAGCACTATATCACTCAAAAAGTCAATTGACACGACATGATTGTTCTCTTGGAGCTACTTTATGTGCCACAAGAGAAAGAAGAATTGGGGGAAAGAGGGATGAACACTTTTTTATATGCGGAGCATATATACTCCATCACTTCCCGTTGTGTTTCCATATGAGGATGTCCCCAAAGGAAATTGTTTGGATTGTGGGGAACAAGCATGCCTGATACTCTTTCTGTGAGATGCTAAAATGCGCATTTAATGTAACCTCCTGCTACATCGTAATAAACAGGATAAAAATCCCCATGAAAATTGCAGAAACTGTGTAGTTGTTCTCGCACATAAAAATTATATGGCTGCTCCTGCAAAATGAAATCGAATGCTATTTATGCATATGGGTGGTAGTTGTGTAAGATAATAGGCGTAGAATTTCGTATGCGCCTAATAAAATGTATGTAAGTAGAATGAAATGAGGCAGATTAAATGAGGAGGAAATTTGAACAGAGAGCAAGAGAAAATCTAAATGAATTTTTGTGGTGGTGATGAATTTGATGTCGGAAACAAAAGTGGAGTAACATGAGAAACTACGTCGAATTCCCGAGAACGGAGGTGAAGCAGTGCTGAAGAAAAGGAGTTGGGTGCTCGACAATATGGATGATGGCAAACAATTTCCAAAGTATCGTTTAGTCGCCCACATTTTTCGAGATTGTTTCTTTTCCTCTCTCGGAGGTTTCTTATTACTCGTTTCATTACACAATGCATGTACTCTAGTTCACTGCAAAAGACTGCAGATTTTTATTGCGACCACATTACCAGGGAGGAAAACGAGCAAAAAAATAGGGCAGCCTTACAACATACTTTCACCAGAGATTTTTCCAGATGCTGGAGTCTCAGATGGTATAAAATTAGAGGAGGGAGATGTAAAGATATTTTTTAAATTATACGAGGACTCCGTATTTTCATTTTCCTCCGCATTTCTACAACTGGGGGAATGGAATGCACTGTTTTTGTTAGATTTTTAGCACAAGACGTCAGAAGCAATAGGGTTGATAAAGGTGGTTGCTTAAAGCAAACGTGTGTATTTCCATGGATCTTATTATTGTTAGGCAGGAAATCATATTGCAATTTATATTATACGATCATCAATTGTCATCCAAAGCAAAGCATCTCATTCTAGCTTTGTAGCTCCTTTCAGGCATAAACGTAAAGGTGGCAGTATGGTGGTGGAAATGATGATGTGGTGTAGCCAGTAAAAGCAAACTATTTTTGTTAGGACATTTGACGGTTGCACACAAGAAACGAATATGAGGTAAAACACAGTATAGAATTACAAGCTAGTTTGGCAAACTTCTCTGGTTACTTTTTTTCCAACGGGTAGGCGTGCTCAACCAGAAAATAAACAGGAGAGGAAAGCAGCCACGATGTACAAAAGTCGTGAGTAAAAAAGAGAAAGAGGGTAAGTTAGTTGTACAAGGGTTTGCTTGCTTTTTTGGCTCATGCATTTCACCTAATGGGCTACAGAGTTTGAGGAAAACCAAAAAATGTGAATAAAATTGCATTACAATTGCTACTTTTATGCAGGCATTTACCGACACACCCTTCAAAGTCAAGGGAAAGTAGAAGAGGCCTAGCTAAACTTACAATCAAGGAAACAGGAGCGGAGGAGGTATCAACACAACCTTTAATGAGTGTAATTTATGAATGGAGACTGTTGCATTGCGTTGCATAACCACTACATAAGTACAACTTTTCTCTCATCACCACACTCATTCCCTCCCCTCTTTCTCTTCATTATCATTTTTCCTAGCATTATTTTAATAATCGCTGCCAGCAACACGAACACGTGTAACAAACGCACGTGCTCCCAAACATGCATCCTCAATGGGAGGATGCTTGCACCGCTTCAGGTTGATAATAAATGATGGCTTGCTTGGGGGCGAGTTAGACCCTCAAATACCATGTAAGCTTGCTTTTATACTTTTCATTTTATTACCACTTTTGAACATTGCATTGTTGAAGATTTAGAGGAACGCTAGTATATATCATCAACCTCATCATTATCATCCCCCTTTTGTATTCGTAAGTAAGGAACATAAATGATGAAATCCGTAGATCAACAACTCTCGAAGAATCCATGGGAATTCTGCATCTTCTACATTTTATAAAATTAAAAGGGAATTAGTTGCTCGTACAGTTTCCATGCAAATCTTTGCCTTCTACACTAAACCTGAGCTGACTGACTGTGAGGGAGTAAAAGAGTCAAAGCAGCTTTTAGTAAGCAACTACTACGGGTTTTAATGTAGTTGATTTTGAGAGAAAACTTATTTACTCAATTATTCTGTGAAAAGGGGATTACAAATAGCGAATCTTTATTGAGAATAGAAATTCGTGGTTTCCAACAGAACAAAAAAAACTTGACTGGCTTCCATGATTAATTATTACGGATTTGAACAAAAGATTAGAATAATTTTGGCCCTCTCAAATTAATATCAACATGACTAGATTGACAGCCGAGTTGAGTTTGGTGACGGAGCCTTGTAATAAATTTTATGGGATGGAAAATCTATTTTTTACACAAATGAATACAAGTCAACCTCACCGCCCAGCACACGATTATTAGAATACACACCGAGTTCAATCTTTGTCTCTCAACTTCTTTCCGTTGAGCATTATCATTTACTTTTTTTAGTCATCGTCAACCATCCCAATTCACTTACATCCTTCCTATCCCAGTTTTTCTCTAGTTTTCAACGTAAAGAGAAGAGAGTTCGAGAGAGAAAGAGCTTTGTTTTGGATTAACTCAAGCATGAAAAACACTTTGCGGTCATAATGAGCATTGTTTTCACTTTTACGCACTTGAACGAACACAGAGATTTTCCCCCAGAAGTAAGAAAATAATGACTTTTTGAAACTAAACAAATACACTTGCGACAAGACAAGAGGGAAAATACTTTGTTCTGGCAGTTGATAGTTGTGTGTTTCTACGCTCCATGCCATTCCACGAGTCGATTTTGTGTGGAGATGTAAGAAAAAGAAATAATGAGTTTTTGAGTATTTCCCTAAAACTCAGGGATGTAGTGCATAACAAAACTACACACATATTATTCAGGTTGAGGTTGAGTTGATGTTGATGCTAATGATAAAATTCAAGACACCATTTCTCACAACGTTGCACTGCACTCTGTTGCTACAGGCTAGAGCTGTACATGCATAGCTAAATGAAAACAAATAAATAACGGGGGAGAAAAGTAATGGAGAACTGACAAAGGAGAACCGTTGCGTAATGCAAACAAGCAAAAAAGCTGAAGGGAAAGAATGAAAGTTTGAGCAAGCAGAAAAAATGGGGTAGGAAGCGGGGCATGCAAGCGACAATTTGAAAAATTATCTTTATCAACAACACCACAAATTTAATAGTGCACTGATGCGTTTCTCTATCGCACAGATGCACTTTATAAATGGGGAGATGATGATGATGGACTTACGAAATGAATTTTGTAGAAAGAGTCAGATCCCGATGCAAGTCGCTCGAAAAGATGTTTCGCCTCAAGAAGTCGCCCGTTCTCCTTGTAACTTTGGGCGAGCATGTGGGCAATGTCTTGGTCAAAGTTGAAACTCAGAAGTCTACACAAAACGGAGGGAAATTGTGAGGGTGTAAATTATTGAAGAAAGTGGCTACCTTCAAAACAATACTGGGAGAAGGGAGGACTCTATGAATTTTGTGAATTTAAATCTACCTTTCGGCTAGCTCGTGGAAGAGCTTCTCAGATCCCAAGTGGAATGCCAATTTGGCAGCATGTACCAATGCTTGCATGTCCCATGATGTTTTCGTCAATGCCAACAGAAAGTGAGTGAGTGCCTCGGAGTTTAAACCTGCAAGAGAGAAATTAAGCATAGAACATGACAAGTGGTTGAATTTGTAGAGCTACAACGACTACATTAAAAATTTCATGTGATTTAATAAATATAATAATTTGGAGATTGTTTTAACTTCTTTGCTTTGATGGTATACAGAAGAACTAATGATCATTTTCTTTTATAATCTTCGACAGTAAGAGACTCAAAACAATTACATGGATAATATATAGTTTTTCTTGGAAACAGGTAAATTGTTTATTTTCCACATACACATACATTTTCATCAGACAAATATTCTGAGTGAAAAATGTTCCCCAGGTTGAAGTTTGACTATATGAAACGTCATAATATGTACCATTATATACGTTTGAAGTATATGCTTAAAGCATAAACGACTTGCTATTACACTCCCACCGAAAATTCTCGCAAAGGTAAAAGCGGCTTACGAAATGAGTGGCTTCTCACTTTGTCTTGTGTGGTCGACAAGGTGTGTGTGAGCAAAGATATATGAATATGCACAGCCTTCCTTCCTGAGCAAGTTGTCCAGATGGAAAAAGTAATTTCAATCAAATAAGAGGAGGAAAATTGAAATGCAGTTTTGAGTTTAGCTTGTGTGAATGATAATTAGTGAAGTTTTCTCTTGACATCCATCTTGTGGAACCTGTCTCATTGGATGATTTAGTAGCTCTCCTTTTTCACCATGTTTGGGCCAAAAACCAAAACCCTGCTAAGGAACATATAGTGTAGCTCCACCACCAATGAATTTACTTTTATGTATGTACATGAAACAAAAAGCAGATTTAAAACTTCTCCATGCACCTACTACTACACCCACTTACTTAGTTATTAGGGAAGAGCTCAATACGGGGAAACCGAGCGACCGACAACAAACAATATTTTGAAAGTTGTAGACACGGAGAAACCGATTACTTGTGTGGTACTCCTACTATTTCCCTGCTGCCGCTACTACTTTGTGTTTCTATTCTGACTCAACTAAACCTTTTTCTTATACATGCATAATATATAGTTTCGCTCAAAATGTATAAGTTTCTCTGCTCTGCACTTCAGCATTCCTCCACTTGTGCGGTTTTGAAAAACAAAAGAAGCCTAGAGAGAGAGAGAAATGAGGAAGTATATATCTAACTGTGTTTATGCCTCCAAACTACAAGACTCCGGTGGAAGCACAAGGACGGCGGTGGAGAAGAAAAACCAGCCAACTTGAAAATTCTCATAGTCAGTGAATTAATAGTGGGAGTAGGTCTACTCTTCGTAGGAGTGGGACTCGCACTACATAATATTATTTCTGAGGAGGATGGCAAAGCAAGTGTTCCCTGTACATATGACGTATGTATTATACTGGTTTTGGTGCAACTCAAAGCTCTTAAGACAACTTCACCAGAGAGAACGGGAGCTCTCTTTCAATTTTGTTTATTATGGACCAACAACTCAAGTAAATATGCATTGCTGCTTCTCATATACCATTTATATTCAAGTTGGGATGGGAATGTAATATAATAATAGGAATAAACTAAGTTTTCAACTTATTGCTATTGCCGTCCATGAAAATTTAGAAAATTTATTTCTTTATTCTCCATTCCTCTCTCTGTCTTTCACTTCTTCCAGTCTTATTTCTAAACATCTCCTTTTCGCTCAATTATTCAGCTGAGAAAACTTGTAAAAGCTTTTCTACTTCATAGTTCCCTTGTCTATCTCCTTTTCACTTGCTCGTCTTTCATAATATTCATCATTATCATCATCGTCATCTTTACCAATTGAAAGAACAGGCTTGAAGAAAGGACAATATTGTGCAGACTACTCCAGACTTGAGAGAGAGATGTTGAATTGAATGAATGAATGAATGCAATCTGGACTACATTCTTGGCTGTGTGCATTCACATCTTTGAAAAGTGAGTCGAGTAATTCAAAAATGATTAAAGTAAGAAGGTGCCCAAAACTGTTGTGTATTGTATTCTGAATTGTATCGTGCTTGGACCACACCATGCATGCCATCATCATACTTATTAGCAGAGCAGAAACTGCGATCTGATGAATGAGTGAGCCAACCGAATTCAAACCATTATGTTTTACGTATGAATCTACCTATTCAGTTGAGTGAGATCAATCTTATCAGAACTTGGAAAGAGGAAAAGATAAATATACTGAGACACAAACTAAGGAAAGGTAAATATGGCAAACTGGAAACTTTTTAGTCATTGACACGTTTCTCTTCGTCGTTTCTGCTGGTGACGAGCTCACTTTCTCTCCATTGGAAAACAGTGTGCTAAACTGTCAACGACATACCTCGTCCAATTCACGACTGCAGAAAATTGAGAGGTCCAAAACTGGTTTGGCAAAGTTGTGATTTGTATTGTGAATGAGTAAACTGCTCTCCTGGCCGCTGAAGATAAAGGGAGAGGCAAGAGAGGAGAAAGTCATTGGAGAAAACTACCGTTCTTGCCAGCTCTCGTTGTAATTTAATTCAAATATTGCCTGATGATTTAGGGAAAATATTAGGACTCAACCCCTTTCTCTAATAATATTAACTTCTGCCAAGAAACAGACTTTTAACGAGATGGATGCTTGGTGGTTCTTCAAAATAGGAAGGAGAGACAAAAGCAAGCTCATTTGTGCTCAAAATATATGCATTGCGCACAAACACGGTCGTGTTCAGCATGAATGTAGATATAGATGAGGACATTCACACGCAAAATATGCCAAATGAATCATGAAAAGGACGAGACTCAAGTTTTTGGAGGATGTACTACATTTACATCACATCTCTTGTTCTACTGCTCAGGCTACTGAATCATATTGTCATCGATATGCTTCCATAGTTCTGAAATGAGTACACTGCTTGCTTACCAAGTTGTTGTAGGAAGACACCAAAATTAGTATGCAATTTGGATGGTGGTAGATCGGAACTAATCAATTTATGGAAGACGTTTTCAGCTTCGTGAGTCTTGTTGAGAATGTTGTAGCAGGCACCCAGATATTGTAAGGCTTCCACATGAGACGGATCAATGTTAAGACATTCCTCCAAGTGTTCCAGTGCTTCCTTGTACTTCTCATTGCGCCTAAAATGACAGAACAAGATAGTTATACACCACACCGAATGGAGAGGAGAAGCTCTGCATAAAAATATCGACAATATGTCAAGTATCGCATAAATTACACTTTTTACTCATCGGAGCATAAGCCCTCAGCTCAATAATATGTATTTCAATTAAATTAAATAAGGGAAAGGAGCAGAATTTAGGCTGACAGAACTTAATTCAATTTTCCAGTTAATGTCATGCTGCGTGTGCACCAGTTACAATAATTATCTGAATGGCATCGCATTGTTGTAAAATCCGATAATAAGCAGGAGGGCAAGGGATGAATGGGAAAGTTGAAGACAAGTTGAATTTTTGGCTGAGGCTCAACACTGCTGGAATGTAGAGAAGCCAGGGCCAGAGCTACATTTCTTGAACGTAAATCCACAATTAATTTCCATTAGGATAGGCAGGAAACCGAGACAAATTGCAAATTGGAAAAGGAAATAAGGTGGAAAAGGAATATGGTTTGGTTGTGTGTATAATCCTCATGAAATCTGCACTGCTGCATCCGATAACCTCCCAATCAACTCATTTTGCTTGTAATAAATGTATGTTTTTCTATAAAAATACATACATATACTGCTGCATCAATTACGACTGGGTAAAACTATCATTTAATGGTGAATAAGGCTGTAATATGATCACATAACAGTCACGTGTATTCTGCCCTTTTAATAAATCTCCAATTAGACATCGTCTCATCTCTTGCAGAAAATCAAAGGGAAACTTAAACAATTTTCTTGTCATGGGAAATAAAAGAAAAAAATGGAGCATGACAGAAAGCTATTGAAATAAATTAGAGCACTATTTCCCCTCTTCTTTCATTTCATGATGACAGACAAACTGGAAAGAAAAGAGAGAGAAACAACGTCAATAATCATAAAGTTCTGTGTTAGTTCTCCCGATTTTTTGCCACCTACAACCTACTACGTCACTATTATATCAGACAAGAAAACTTAACTCATATTTCATTCTTTCATTAGCCTTTCTCAAAAACTAAACGAAATTAGTTGTAATATGGGAGCAAGTACAAGATTTTATAAATATGTACATTCAAATTGACAAGAAAATGAGTGAAGAAAAAACTGAGTTGATATGAGCAACGTGTGATTTTAATAATGGCAGCAAGTAATCAAGCAGAAAAAATAATAAGATTGACTGAAAGATATTGAGTTGCTCTGACGTCGGTAGCGACCATACTGTTTGCTAATTAGCACTTTTTACTATTGCTCTGACTACACTCACCCTGTCACTATTATTATTAGTTGCTGGTTGCCAATTTTGTCTTGAATGTCAGTTGAAAAAGTAAAAGGGAGCAATTTAATAGTAAACTCTAGGTTTGTACACCTTTGAATGAAAGCTTAATGGGACGTGTGCCACACATTTTGCCTGTTTTGGCGCATGTAAATGCTCCGCTAAAACAAGGCGGGAGGGCCGTAATAAAATTAATCACATTTATTTAGATCTAGCGTAACAGACACCAGCAAAAAAGGGTATTCCGGTGCGAGAAAGAAAAGGAGGAATAGTAAGCATCATCACTAAATGCTTTAGCGGCTCCCTGGACTAAAGGATAATGTGTATAATTAGCCTCCACCATTTTAAATCTCTTACAACAAGAAAACTACAATGTGTCAAGGTTTTATCCTCTGTTTGAGAGTTGTAGTAGTAATTTTCATAAAAATAAGAAACATTGAAATGAAAACTGGCAGCGGAACGCAAGGGATTCAAAGAACAGCGTTGTTCACGTTAAAATAATGACAAAGCTCCGTATTAAATAAGCAGGTAGCAGATTGCAGCTAAGGTAAATATAATACACTGAGAGATTTGAAGCCTGTCTTATTTCATTTGTCGGAATGGAGCTGGAACTTGCTCTGAAATTAAATCTTACGACGATATTATTTAACTATGACAATATTTAGCTCATTCTTCCATCTCCTGAGCAGCCGAGTTCAAAACTATGTGAGCACAACCTTTTTTGGCCATAAACTATGAAGAGAAAGGCCACGTTCTGTGTTTGCTCTAGCTTGGAAAAAGTCTCCCCATTTTTTTTACTACTCTAATCACATCATTTTAGATTGAGCTTGTTTATAATTTTCGTTCAACTCGAGCTTCCTACAAACAACACTCTGTGTGACTGTGTGTGAGTGCCGCCCAGGGAGAAAATATGCTTGTAATGATATGCTGTCCTCCTATCGCAACTCCTCTCGCTGGCTGGATATTTTTAGTTAGAATTACATACAATATCCATAATATACAGTGTGTAGCATAGCTACAAATATTTATTTTCTGTAATGGAACCAGCAGCATTCCAAGAGACGAGCTCGGAGGGAGAATGCTATCGGAAATTGGAGCTTGCCATTTCCAGACTGCTAATTATCGTCTGATAAGCATCAAGTTACTACGCAATTAAGCTATTGCTTTGGAAAAAACCTGTAATCAACACAAATTTTCACCAGCACCCAATTTTTCTACTCTGTCTGAAGTCAACCATTAAAAACGTTATAATACTAACGTGATATAGCTATCCCGTCCTAAGTTTGAGTTTGAAGCCAAGAAAAAGAACATTGCCAGTCTTTTTTCATTGCTTGACACACTACATACTCCATTCGATGTTCGGACTGTCACTATAATGCGTGCTTGCACTGCTATACTGGATTTTACTTGCAGCAATTATTCTCCGCAACGTGAATTGAATCGGGCGTCAGTCAATTTAGGGATGTGCTATGTTTTTACTAAAATATACCAAGGTTGCGTCTGTTATCCAGCTGGTTAAATACATGCATATCTTTTATATTGGCACTTGTGTAGTTCCAGATTGATATCAAAATGTTGGTGGGGCATTAAACTACAGATTTTATTTCTTTACGGGAGATAAAAGGAAATAACAACATCTAGAAGAAAGCATTCATTACAGAGTGACATGGATCCTTTTTTTCTACACTTCTTGGAAAACAATTCACTCCTTTAAATACATCACTGGGATTTACTCTTTAACAAACAACAGGGGCACAATCACAGAACTCGTTGTAATATTTCCAGTGGCGCAGTTGCGAGCAGCTTACACAAACAAAAATGTAAAAGAGAAAAACGAGGATATCAACGTGAGTCACTCACTGGGAGAAAATGTAATGAAACAGTAAAAGTAACAAAAAACATCTCAATAGACCACGGGAGGTCTATCCACAAGTCTTTTATTACTTTTTCCCTCTTCTCCTCTCCTTTACATCCACTCACTTGACTCCGACTACGCCAGCCACTAGTTTGCCTTTCTTCCATTTAATACTTATTACTGGTGGAAGACCACCAGTCAGTTCTTCTCCGATATTGAATTCCAATGGAAGGTTTGAAGCACTTACAACTATATTTACTATGATTTTGTATGCTAAACAACGCATTTTCAGCTTATCCTGATTTATTATGAAAAAAAAACTTTTTAACTTGGGTTGACTTACATGTACAACACTCCCAGGTTGAAATGTGCACCCCCGTGAGCGTGGTTACCCCGGATGGCTCGTAAAAACTCATGTTCAGCCACTATCGGGTCATCCAGCAAGGTGCCGAGGTTGTTGTGGGCGCTGGCATACTCTGGCCATAAACTGGTGGGGAATATGAGACAAAATGTGAAAACCCCATTGAAATTTAAAAAACAATTAATCATTTTTATATTGAATCACTACCGAATTGCGGTGCTGTAATGTTTGATTGCCTCTTTCGTATTTCCCATGTCCTTTTGAAGGTTCGCATAGTTATAGTGCATCTTGGCATTTTTTGGATTGTCCTTGATGCCAGAACTGATTTTTTTCAGAAAATCAAGTAAATATTACATGTGATTAGGTTTTTCGCAAGTTTTTTCATTGGTATCGATGGTAAATATTGTCAAGCAGCACTCACGTAAAGAGTGCCAGTCTTGAACCCCACACACCATTCCTGCTCCACGTGCGGAGTCCATAGGTAACCAGAATAAGGCACACAAAGAAAAGAGACAGTTTTCGAATATGAAGAAAGTCGCTGTTGCGTCTGTCATGAATTTTCCCTTTTGATGCTGAAACTGATACGCTACTGTTTTGAGCAGGGAGCTCAAATGCTGACTCGTTCTTTTGGTGCCGCAATGTAATTGCTCGTTTGATGGCTTTGATTAATACCAGAAAGCATTCCATCCCGTGGACAGTGAGAATGCAGACTCCCAAGCTGAAATGAAAGAAATCAAAGGGAAGTCAAGCCAAGATGAAAAACAGTGAGTTCATCAACATCAGCATATAATGCATCATTATGTTGCATATCATTAAGTAACTCTCGATAGTTGACTGGTCGACGCGTCGGGAAATCTTTGGATGAAACAGGAAGATGTAAATGTACTCCATTTTGAATGATCACATACTGAGCCAGTCAGTCAGAGTCAGAGTGAAATGACAAGGGTATTTTTTCACTCAAATGATCACAATTTTCGTTTCCCTGAGTGCTTTTCCCAATTCAGGTAGGGACGGTATGTCATGCGTTTGTTCGCTTTATGACAAAACTCATCAATAAAACATTCAAAAGTGAGGAGGTAAGCGATAGCATCAGTATGTTGCTTTTGTTTTTGTCATATCATTTCATCTCATTTTACTTTTCGGCTTCATACCTGCTTTCTCTAAGCCATCCATCCACCTTACTTTCCCTCTTCGACTAAAATGACACATAATGTAAGTTCGTTTCTCTGCATACCAAAAAACGGAAAGGAGGTTTTGAATGAAAAGAAGGAGCAACGGTGCAGTCACCGTTATTGATATCATTTGCGTATCAGATATCAGAAAGTAGTTTGTCTGCTCCAAAAAGTCTTTTTCAGTACCTTCACATTTGTATTCCATTCTAGTTCACCATTTCATGTTGAAATTGACGGGAAATGGGAACTTGGAATCATTAGAGCTCATCCTCAGTCAGCTCCCGTCACTGATACATCAAAAACGACTCACTTTTCTCTCATTTTGAGCCCGAAAAATTTTCATTATTGCGAAATCATAATCGCATAATCTAATCTAATATCATGTGTCTTCAGTCAGCACATTTGGGGCGTCCTCAGCAGCCTACCACCAGCAGTTGTACGATAATTTTTCGTACATCCAGCAGAAACGGGATACGCTACGTTGTTCATTATCTTTTCCAGTGGAATTTTGTTGGCTTAGCTGAACCTATTAGGATTGGGTCTTGTGTTTGACAGACGTATAATCAAACAACTTCACAAAAGCGAGCATAATTAGGTCGTGTGTGTCTGTAGAAGCGCTTAATATATTAGAACTCCTAAAAGGATGTCGATGGATGGATAGATAGAGCATTAGAGAAAGTAGGGAGAGAACAAAGATGTTGAGCACATGTAAGGCTACATGTGTGGATGACAAAAAATATATGATGTAAGGTCTTACCTTGGCGTATATAGAATCCTTTCAGCTACAACGAATCCAACAGGAAATAATAGATTAGACGCAGGAAGAAACGGGACGGAGAGAAAGAGAAGAGCAACAAAGACAATGGTCCCTGATATAGATAATGAGGATTCCCTGTCATTGTCCTCTTTGTGAGTGAAAGAGGAATAATAATAGTGATGGCAGGAGCAGGAACATGTGGGAAAATCAGGTTCACTCTTTCCTCGACTACCACTCTTTTGACTGAGCTGCTGCTGCTCTGACTCTGTCAACTGTTTTTGACTTTTTAAGGACAATCCTCTGACCTGCAAATCAAGAGACAAGAATCTTTACAATGTGATGATAGAGTGGATGGGAGAGACACACATATTTATACATGCGATGCTAGATACAATTTCATTATTACGCAAGAGAACAAAGGGAAACCTGATAAAAATGACATGGCCCTCTGCCTACATCCAGAGGAGCCTTAGTCTAACAACGTCATCATCAAATTATTTTTGTCTAGCTTTACTCGCCAATGTGAGTTCGAGTTGAAAACAAAAATGAATCGGATTCTAACGATACGAGTACAACACAACAACAAAAATTATGTCTAACGAGTCACCCTTTCAAGTGGGAGAGGAGTTGCGTCTGAATCTATGCGGCCATTCAAATGTTACAAAGTCATGTCATGTTATTATATCTTTTTGATGTTTGGGAAAAAATTGAAAAATTAATTTCTTCTTGGAAAACAACATTATTTCCATCCTTTTATACCTACATGTGAGATTGAGCGGTTTGTCCTGTCATTTGGAAGTCTACACGGGAAACCCGTAGGATGGAATTCAATTGTATGAGAATTTGCAAATTATATCGTTTTGAAAGACGAGACAGGCTGAAATACTTGTGGAAGAATAAAGCTAATCAAAACGCTTTCTCAGAAATCTTTGAATAAAAATTACTTGTCGGTTGCCCATTGTTAATCTCAAGCCCACTCCAAAAAAGAAGTTAGCTCATTTTCTAGGAATTTTTGTTTTTTTGCAAGCCCATATGGGAGACGAGCGGCATATATTCTTTCAAAAAAGAGTTCGTCTACTTTGCTGCGCAAAACTCATCAAGGTGAACTTGAGCGAAACCAGACACAGATGGTTAGAACTAAAAAAAATAATTGTTCGGCGAAAAATCGCTTTTGCCCCTTTTTTTATGTATATTTTAGTTTAGTTTTCCCATCATTTATTTTATAACAAATTTGAAAATAATACCTACACAAAATGAAGGAAATATTTAGTTATGTAGAGCTCCTCGTTATTTGATAATGTCATGTGATTGGACCCAGAGGATTCTATTTCAACTGGTATGTTCATTACTCGTATCATTATTAATCTAGTATGAAATCTTGTTAACGTCAGTTTCAAAAAAATGTATTGTTTATTGTTCAGTGAAAAGAGAAGCAATTAGGGGTTGATCATAGGTTACACACACGTAAAAAGCGAGCAAACATCCGTTTTGAATTCAATTACTTTTTAGGCGCAAGTTACATATTTTGGATTTTGGTTACAGTGTCTATTACCTTTTGCGTATTTGTTCGAGAAAGCACTAATGATGGAATATACAAATGTTACTGTTCAGGTTGGATTTCGTAAAAATGTTGATGAAATGTCAAAATCTCCTATTTCAAAATGCTAACTTTTTAGTGGGTACTGTGTGGGATTTATTTGTCTAACGATGTCATACCACAAGCTATCATATCACTTTCAACCAATGTAAAAGTATCTCCAAATCTTTTAACAATTAGTTACAGAATAATACTTATCCTTAATATACAATTTCCATTACTTTTTTTCCCACTCGTATTCTTTGTATTTTTATTAAATAACAAATAAAGTTCAAAGCCATAAAATATACTTTTTAACTTTCCACGCATAAATATAAATATTAGTAGTAGTGAAAACGATTATATGCTTTAGCAAACATGTAAATATGAACAATACACGAAGATTGGTGTTAAAAATTACCACTACAAACTATCCTTTTTACGGTCATGGTCAAATAAAAAGTTGGCAAAAGAATAGCATGATTTTACTAGACAGATACAAAGAACCACAAATAAAGACCCATATAAAACCAACAGCAACCCCACACAGTCGTCTAAACAGGCCTCAACTCAGCCACCGCCGTATGAATCTTGGCTATCTATCTTCATTGACTTTTCCTGCAAAAAAACATCTCACAACAGGAGCAGCATCAACTGAAAAAGATACTTTTGAGGTTTTATGAACTGTATCATATTATTTACAACAAAAAGCATCATTATTTTGTTATCCCATCCACGGTTCCTCTTTGATGCACCCTTTGCTCGTTCTCTGAATTTTATTTTCATTTTAGAGGGTCCTTCCTTACGTTCTTTGAGATAATATTCCGGGAAAAGATGCATGAACATTGGAATAAAACTCAAGTTAGCATATTACATCTGGTAGACATTGGGAGCCACGTGAGCAAAACAAGATTGGAATGGACTCATCAACAACATTACTCTTCTTATCAACAGCTACCGCATCAATATAGCTAAAGCATCATCATTGCCACAACGTCATTACATCACCATCATCATTACACTTATTCATATCATCATCATCCGCACATAAAAACACTCTTGTTCCCGTGAAAGCTCAACCGAGCGGGAGATAGATGAATAGAAACCTCTCTCAAAAGTGAGCAGTCCATTTTTCTATGGAGCGGAGCAAGCAACTATGAAAAATAGCCTATTACACAGAATTGTTGTCGGCTTAGCACATCAGAACAAGTAGAGTAAAATTACAGAGAAAAGAAATTCTAAAAATGGACAAAGCGAGTGGAAAGCAGCACTACATCCTTTCTCTTTTGCTGATAGCTAACCAACCAGTCCCACTTTTTCCCCTTTACATTCTGCTCCTCCTTTTCTCCACTTTTATTTGGACTTTTGGACTTGTGTCTGAAATGAAAAAAGGGAGCTGGGCTAAACCCACACACAATTTTACCTTTGTTACCTTATTCACTCGACGAAACAAAACAAGTGAGCAGTTGCTTGATGGAGCTACATCTGTAACCGTAAGTAACACGCATTTCTTTAGTCAAAACTAACGCATGAACTGGGTTTTGTCTTTGAATAACATGTGCGTGCTTAGGCTAATGCTAATACAGAGTTGTGGAAGTCTGAACTAGTTTGATTGCCCTTTCTACACTTTTCTTCTCGTGGTTTTTTCTCGAGTGAAAAAGCAAATTTCAGCTAAAGAAGAAGAGGAGGAAGAAGAAGACAAGTATCAAAAACATCAAAGGAACCTTTCCCTTTTGCTCTCACTTCATTTCACTTTTTTCTTTACTTGTTCTTTCTTTCACTTTTTACTCCACTTTTTATTCAACTATGTGAATATACCACGGCCATTTGGTTTCCCTTTTTAACATTCCTAATCATCTCAGTGAGTATAGAAGGAAATAATATTGTTTTTGACTTACATTTGTACTTTTTAACGCTAGTAAGTAAATCAACACAAAATATGGTGTTTGGGAAGGAATATGTACATCATGCATGTATTGAAACATTGTGTTCGATATAAATCAAACGATGAAAAAAATACATGACACACAAAAGCATCTAAACATTAAGTAGATTTCCCCTGTCAGGTTGCAACCTGAAATACGTTGTTTATTTGAGTATTTTTGAATTTTACGAGGAAAATATCATGAAATAACTAAATTTAAATTGGTTCCTGATTTGCCATTGAAACATATTCCCTGTTTGATGATTACCCTGTATGTATTTGTGGGTGAAGTAAATTGAAAAGAATGAAATTTTTGCTTAGTCCAGCTCAAAAACTCAAACAAGTTGATTGACGTTTTATTACCAACTAGATATGTATATAAACCTAGTAAAAGTATATCGTTTTGGACCAACCTTAAAGATGAAAGCTCGATGTAGGAGGAGAGAGAAAGCGAGATAGAAAAGTGCGGTTGCAAGATTTCTCAGATCCCATGGTGATTCAATCAAAGGAACTGATCCCATTTGCCAGTCATAGCTCAGTCGATATGGACAGATTATTAGCCAAAAGTTATACACGGGTAGGAAAGCATATGTCAGAAATCTGAAAGGGAAAAGAACAAGAAAATATAAAGTCAACAGTTTCTTTATACTTTTTTCAGCTTTATGATTACCAAGCAAAAAAAAAGCTCAAGTCAGTTTAAATCGAGAGGTGCATTAAGTTGTGTTCCATAAAACGTACCTGGTAAGGTCTGATTTACAATAAGCTGCAGGATTATCTTGTCGACTAAAGCGAGGAAAAGTGCCGTTCATGATGGCAATACGGAATCCGAGGCTGATGGCAACCTGAAAGTAAAAGAACGGGTGAGTATGCAGACAATTGATAGACACATAAAACGATTGAATTTCCCTGAATGGCGCAATGCCACCCAAAATGCAAGTTTGTAGTTTCATTCAAAACAAAAATGCCAAGGTATCTTTGATGTTAAAGCTAAACGTCTATATTGTGTTGTTTCGACTTGAAAATAAGCCCATTAAGAAATAGATTTAAATGGTGTTGTTGAGATATTCGCCATTTCAGATTTACTTTTGTAAAACATTGCTATGTTTAATTTTTCCATTTTCTCAACCGCATAGGGTTTACTGGTCATCCCAAAAGAGTTGTCATTTATCATATTTTTGACGTGAAGGTACAATACGTCACTGTTAATATATATTTTTCTGAGAAAATGTCATTTCTTTAATAACCCGTAATGGATTTTTAGGAGAAGTAACAATATCCTAATGATTTTTCAATAGCAGAACAAGAAATCACAACGGAACTCAGCCATTACAATGATTGAGTCACTATCATAACCACAAAAACAGCAATAACGTTACCTAATCGTAAGTAATAACACCAAAGTAATCACAACCCATCAGTTTCACTTACCAGCATGATGAGAAGCGTGACTCTTTGTCGGAGTCGGGAATGGCATTGGGTTTCCAGGTTTGACAGCTGCCACCTGAACCTACGCACCCCACACGATTTTATAGCACCAGTCACGGTTCAATGAAATGGATTCCGAAATCCAAGTGTTATTGGTCCAATCGCAGCAATACAGTTGTGTAAATACCATAAAACCAAAGCGTTAAACCATTAAGAATGGGAGTACTCAACAAATAATATGATTATTTTCGAAGCTGCCATCCACCTTAAGTAAGATTCAAGGGAAACTCTACGATGAAAGGTTCACTTACTAATCGTAAACCTCTTTGGAGGTAAAAGCTAAAGTAATGAAATTTGCTTGGAAAGCTAATGTATGAAAGTGTTTTCTGCAAAATGTTTTGTTTCCTGAAAGACAGTCAGTCATGAAGTAAGAAAACTGCCATTTTCTGGGAGAATATGGTCCACGTCGTCGGAAACTATTGAGTTATGGTGACTTTATCACCTACGCGAGTGAACATCCCTCTGGGCACAGTCTTACAATATTAGCAAACTAGGTACATTAGATTAGAGACGAGTCTGTGAGTCAAGTGGAGTCAAATTATGTGACTGGGTTTGTTGTGTGCTTTTTCTGTTGCAATTTCTCATATCCCTTTCATTCCATTTCCTTCGTTGGTAGCAGAGCTCCAAGAATTGTCAAGTGAATGGGATAGGAAAAGGCAGGTAGGAGTACACAAATGTACACATAAAAGCTCCTTTCTCCAAAAGCACATATGAAAATGAGTTTCAGTTGAGTTGACACAAGGCAGAAGCACATTGTGAGCTTTTTGGTTTTTGTGCTCCTAATATTATTAGATTATCTCTAACATGAGCACCAACGGGTGTATTCCCCTTTTTTCTATTGAAAAGCTCGGAAGCTATAGCTCCGAGGAGCAATCTTAATAATTTGAGCTGACAAAAATGTAACCATATATCTCCAATAACTTTCACTGTTGCGCATATACATAATTATAATCATCATTCTCATGCTGTATGCATCTGGATTATATTATGTGGAATCTGGTTGAAAATCTCTTCAAACTAGTAAAATGCCTCTTTGTGTGGTAAATAGCGGTTCTGAGTGCCTTCACTGCTCACGTCTCAATTCTTGGAGACTCTCTCCCCATCCATGTCTCTGACCTTGCATATATGTTTTATTCTTTTAGTCTCGATCTTCTCCTGTGTGTATTTGCGTTTGTGCTTTAGGATGTCTGTAAGAAAAGCGTGTTTGAGACTTTTTTCCGTCTCCCATCATCCAACCGTCCGCTTATTTCTTTTCCCGCGAGGTAAACTACAGCTCAGAGCAAAGATGAGGAAGTAGGAAGCAAAAAAAACAAGAGTGGCAGGGTGATTGGTTGTTCAAGTTTCTCTTCCTTTTTTTCGTTGCTAAAATTGTCTTATTTTATGTGTGCTCACCTGACGAAAGCACAAATAACATTTTTGTCAAGCTCTCGTCCCTATAACCAACCTACAGTCGCTCTAGATTGAAGAGCAAACTTTAGTCTTCTTATAGACAGAAAAAATCCAAATCTCTTTTGGAGTACATGGGAGAAATCGACAGAGAAAGCTGTATACATATACATACATGGTATTTGTCTCCGCAAAATCAATTACTCATGTACACATACGGAAACACTTATCATATTTCCTGAAAGTTGTCTAAAAAATCCTCCTTTTTACTTCCTGAATCATCCTCTTTCAATTTTAAGAGAGGAAAATTTGTAATGCTTGACAATTACCTTTGGAATACATTCACCAATTCAAAAAAAAGTCTTAGAGAAAGCAATGCATTCTAAAGTGGATATATGACACTGATGTTTGTGCACAAATCCAATCATTTTGCTCAATTCAACTTTGCTCTTGATTATTTTTTTTGTTCTTTTCGTAATGCGGCAAAAGGAGGAAACCCACGCACGAGATAATATTCATGACAAAAAAAAAAGTTTGGAGAAAAAAGATGAGGAACAAGAAGAAAGCTGGTGCTCACAACGCAACGTTTAACTTAAATCTATTTACATCTTTTTGATCCTCAGAGAAGGAAAGGGGGAGGGGAAAAAATTCTCCACTTTTTTCAATTTTCATCATCAACAGAGAGAAAAAGTTTATTTTGAATTCATGACTTTGTAAATACAAGTGTACACGTGTGTGAGTCTGTTTGAGCAAGCTAGTGCGACTCCACATAAAATACGGGGCTAAACATCTCTCCAGCGGATAAATACAAGTGGAATAGAGGTGTATTTTGAACTGTACAGTTCCATCCAAAGCTGGAGGAGACCAGATGCACCCACACGCAACTGTGCCCCATCTCCATACTTTTTTAAGGTCACACGCGTGCAAGGAAAAGTATAGAAACCTACATTTTTTCCCTCTGATCCTTTGACAGAAGAGAAAAGAATGATTACAATACTCTCTCTCCAGCTCCGGAGAAAATGAAATTAGCTTGGTTGGTTGGATGGATGGTAAAAAAATGTGTACATCTTGCTACAGGTCTCTCGGCATGGAAATGCTGTTGTTTATAAAAAATATATAGAGAGAGGAAGGAGGACAGTTGGCAAAGTATATTCTTACTTGTATTAGAGTCGAGTTATTTTAGGACACAAATTATTCCAAGACTCCTGAGAGAAATCTATATAAATACATTTATGTATGCTTCCCCTGGTGTGATACAAAATGACACATGATATGAAAAACAAAAGCAGTGGGGAATCCGTGCATTTTCTCTCTTCTCCACACAGAAAAGATTTAGCCCCCCAAGTTCAACTTTTGCCAAGCACTAAACCCTCAAATAAAACGGGTATTATAATATAGACACTGGCAACCGCTGCTCAGGCCATGTCAACTTGATATTATGTATATTTGTAACTAATGCCTACAAGATTCCGCCTCCGTTTTTATACTCCTGACTTTGAAAACAAATTGTTTCACTAGCAGAGAGTATAATTCCTTGAAAAAGGAACGGGAGACAGTTTCGCTTCGACGAAGTTGCCCATAATATTTGGAAGGCTTCATTTTTCCTTTGTTTTACAATGGGAGTGATTAAATTACTTGGAAAAAGTGCCTTTAAATATGGAGCCACAGCAAAATAGAAGAACATAACGGACGAGATCTTCATTACATCACCACCACTATGGTCACATCAAGCCATATGCCATTACCATTTCTCGTTTAATATTATTAAGGCACAAAAAAGGGAAACAAGGTAATGCATAATGATGACTCAAAGGAAGCAACAGTATAGTTGATAGTTCATGCACGCCACTCTCATTCCCCATGTATTTGTTCGCAGTCTGCATAATCAAAGAGAAGCGCGAGTGATCTCGTTTCTCGTCCTCATGTTGGAGGATCAACTGGTATCGTTTCGGAAGCTGGTGAATGAAAAAAAGTAAATAGAACTGACAGCCACCACGTTTTTTTAGGTGACGAAGTCGAGTGGAGAAAAAAAGGGAAATGAAGTTGCGGGAGTCATCATGTGCTTGTCTTCTATCTCCACCATGTCAGAAGAAGCAAAGACTCCTGCTGGATAAAAAAAATACAGGAGAGATGGGAACGGATGGGTATTTATGTGGAATCTCGTTTTTTACAAGTCTCGAAAAGAAAGAAGGAGAGTACAAAAAAAAGTTTTGTGTGTGTGGGATATAACAAGTAAGTATGTGGCATTCATGCCTGCTGTGTTCTATCTCTTGTTCTGCATCCACCAGTTTTTTACTCTCTATCAATGCGTGCTTCACTAGTAAGAAAAAGTGGAGAAGGGAAAACGAAAGGCAGGATGAATCCAGGAAGTGGCAAGCTGAATAAAAATGGAGAAAGCCGGAAACATGGGTCTTGACTCTGTCTCGCAGTTAGTCAGCTCAAACAGATACAAAGGAAGAAAGTGAAAAAATAGGAGAGAAATCTTAATGTCGGTGATGATGATGATGACGAGATGATTTTCATGGTGATCATGATGACGGTGCAAGCATCCATGCATGCCTTGGAAACTCATACCATGCACTCCCCTGTCATGCTTCATACCATCACTTTTTTTTATACCAGTGTGATATGATGATACCTACATACTTGCACGATGTGGTGTGGTTCTTCGTGATAGTAATGCGATGGGATTTGATGTGATGAAAAGGGAGAAGAAAGCATCTTGGAAAAGTCAAAGAATGAATAAAAAAGGGAAGTATATCAGCATCCAAGCGTATTGCCTAAGCACTTCTTTGATTTCTATCTTTTCTCTTACTTTCTTCCTGTGCCTGGCTCCAAAAGAAAGGAGACAGCGTCAACCTATTTACATATGTGGATGGAGATGGCTGCAGATTTCCCTTCTAATGTCTTGTTTTGTATAATGCTGTGACAATGAGTTGAAAACTTTTTTTGTACGCCCTCACAAATCCCAGCTCACTTCACATTCGATTCACATTATGTGGCATTGAATGATCCTTACATTGTATTGTAGTTGCTGATTGCCCTTTTTACCATTATGCTGCTTCATGCTTATTTTTCTTATTCACAATGACTATCATTTTTATCATCAGTATGATTATCAAACAACCCAAGGATCATTATCAGCGTGTCAATATGATCCCACCAAAGTCATCTTCTCATCATCAGGTATTCCTAAGCTATCTTCGCTTTTTGACGGGATTCCTTTCCGTTTTAGAATGCCAAGTTACAGGGAAGAACAAGGAGGGGGATGGAATATTGTAATGCGAACAAACATCATGAGTGTCATCATCATTTTTACATTTTCACAATTCTCTCTTGTTCTCGTTCTTGATGGAAATTTACGTACTTACATCATCTTACAATGTTCTATTCTGCAATTTTACTTTCTCAGATATCATCACTCATGCATCATGTCATGTCGCTCTGATTTTGAAAGAATGGTTGAGCTGACATGGAAAATGTGTGCACAATAATACCTAATGATCAAGGGGTATTGATAGACACTCAACATTTCGCACCAAGAAAGTAAACAGAAACAGACAAAAGTCGTTGAGTTAATCTCTGATGGAAAAAACACGCTTTTTACGTAATTTTTCAACTCCTTTTAAAATAATGTCTCCAAGTCGACTCCCGATTTCCTGTATGTTTAGACGTTAGCAACCTTCCTGAGTTTATTTATCATCCGAGCTTAAATGAAGTGGAATAAATAGCTACTAAAAATTCATGGTTTGTGTACAGCTACTAAAAGGGAGCTGGTGGAGCTGGACTGGCATTTTATTATGAGTGAAAAGTGGATGTTTAAATCCACAACCATTTTTACCGTTTCAGTCTGAGAAGGTGCAAGTGAGTGTAAAGGTCATAGACTAAGTTGATTCCAAGAATTGTAACTCCAGTTTCCTTTGCAAGCATCGCTGAGCAGCCGACTAGACCGGAAGCAATGAACCATGGGCAGAAGACGAAAAAGTATCTCATCTTTTTCATCGTAGCTTGGCTACAGCCACCATCATCACAGACGACACCACTATCACAACTACCACCACTAGTATCACTCGAACAACCAACAACATGATGCTCATCATCGCCCCCACTACAACTACTGTTACTTTCATCACCACTGCCACAGTTGTGGGTGAGTGAGTTCATTCCTCCACCGTCCTTTTCCCCACGTTGGTGATCGTGATGATAATGTCGCAAAGAAGATTTTTTCCGCTCCTGCTTTCTACCTTGGGATGATGAGTTGCTATTTCCGGTGTCATAGTCACAAGAGAACTCTTGATCCCCACCTTTGACGTTATTGCCACTAACCCTACAAGCTCTCTTGACACAGCCATCAGCATCATCCTTACTTGACCTATCCTTTCCACCACTTTGCTCCTTCCTTTTAGCATTCCCATCATCATATTGATTGTGACACTCTTCGTAGCATTGCTGATGAGAGGCAGTCAATGACCTATGAAAAAAATATGAAAAATGTTTGAGCCAAAAGGAAATACTTTTATAACATCAGATCAAATAATACTCTCAAATATATCTGACGTGACATAACTGACTATTGAACAAGAAAAGGGGCTTATTGGCACAGTTATTTTTTTCATGTGGGGTTCAAAAGTAAGGCAACATGATATGCCACATTACCAACTCCCACTTTTTCATCTCAAGTGAAGAGCATCAATTTTTATTACATAATATATATACACAACAGACACCAAGTAATTGGTTACATGTATGGGATGAAAAGAGTCGACTTACTTGTGATAAAGAAGGAATGAAATAAGCATTAGGAGACATGCCAAAGCATCAGATCTTCCTGTGATCCCAGCAATCTGTAGTGAAAGAGTGAGAATATAAAGAATCCAACGTAATAAAATAGATTTTAGGCATACAGAGTCAAAATTGACATTGTGATGATGATGTTGATGATCAGGAAAAAAATTGTTTGCTTTTGCACTTGAGAAATAACAATCAACTCCGGGAAACAAGCTATGAGTTGCTTCCTCACATCACACGCATGTCATTACAAGTTGAAATGGTTGTAATTTATTCATGAAGACTCAGAGCTCAAAGACAGTACGGTTATTTATTATGATTACTCTGTTCCTTCCACTCATAAGTTGATAAGTCTTATTGTGATTACTCCGCTAGTTTAGTAGGTTACGCAAACAGAAAGTGAGTGTGGTGTAGAAGTACAAATACTTACGGCTTCTGTGTGAATGGGATGCAGAGCAAACATGGCACTTGCTATGAGGGAGCTAGCAAGTCTCATTTTCAGCGCGACTCGACACAAGTAGAGAGAGAGGAGCGAAACCAGTCCATGGATCAACACGTTGGTCCCATGGAATATCAAAGGAGAGAGCCCATCACCCATCAAATAATTCAGCCTGTAATGCAAACAACATTGAAAATAATCAGAGCTTTACTCTTTTCTATATATGTGTAGATTTGGATGGGAACACACACATACACACACATCCCATCATTGACATTTTTTTTCTCATTTACATTGTTTCACTACCGTCGGCAATTCAAGGCGGAGAAAAGGAAAAGGGAATTAAAGAGGAAAAGTCTAAAATTTATTCAGGGAAGCTGAGATTACTATGATAAATCACGTTATAGCTTAGAGGAGATGAGCATTACATAATCCTTTGTTTCACTGGAAATTCTGATGGAGGATGGAAAGGGGAAAAGTAAGCCAACATGAACCGCTTTGATACATAATCCACATAACAGCATTAGCGCTTTTACTTTTACAACTGGGTGCATGCCTCCTTTTGCCCGTCGAAGAGGGAGAGACACTCAGTTTTATAAAACAAGATCAAATGTGATACGGCACATTTTCACTCCAGCTTTGTCAGAGACAACGGTAGTAGTGGCGGTGGTTGGTTGATGATATTGAGGTAGCATTTAAACGATGAGTGGGACTGATGATGAGGATGATGGTGATGCTTCTGGCTTGTGATTTCAATCGTCTCCTTTTGTCCTATATATATATTGCATACGGAATCAAATCTGAAGAGTAAATTTGGGCGAGTTGAACATTTGTATGGATGTACATTTCTATCTTCACAATTCCCCAATATCATAGTTACATACATACTCACATTTCCAATACGGATGAAAGATTGTGTTTATATGAAATGTACAATCTTGTCCGTATTCTATTACTTTCTTTTACAACGGAACCCGTTTTTCTCTCGAAGCGAAAGTATTTTTTCGCTCGCTCTCTTTTCCCTTCTCCTCCCAAGTGAATACTCATTCGCACTCACTCAGCCAAAGAATCAAGCTGTTACTACTTATCTATCCACTTTCTATTTAGATATCATCATGGTTCGGTGACCGAGAGGCCAAAAAATGAGCAAATGACGCAAAGGGAACATATATCACAATTCCTTCCACAGAGAGACTCCAGGGCCATACTTGGTGAGATACTCTTCTCCACATTGGAGAGGAAACGAAGAGCCTTGATTTTTGCCAGTTGGTCGTCCACGATAAAAATGCGATTGAGTGACCACAACAGCAGTCCAAGTCTCATATTGAGGAGAGGAGTAGACGCAAAATTCTACTTGAAATAGGAGAAACTTGGCATTATCCAAATTCACATTCACACTCCTCCTCAGTCTCTATTACTTCTCCAGAAAAATATACCCCATATGTTTCCCATGTCAACGTTCCATGTATTTCGGAGTAAATGAGCATAATCTATATAAAGCAAGAATCGGCAGTGGATGATGAGCTGGAGAAGGGAACAAGACTATTTCGAATGCTCAAGCTTGTGGACAAGGATTCGGAATGTCATATTATACATAAATGTATGGAGTAGATGTTTGGATGGATACAAAACGCAGTGATACGGATGGATGCGAGGACCAATGTGGAAATATTATGCCAATTTCCAACACTACACCACACAAAATACATGAAACATTTTGAGTGAGCGAGTGTGAGTGAGTGAAAGTAGGGAGCTACGTGCTGTGGATTTTCGAGTGTGGAGAGAAAAGGGATATTATGGTAAACAAAATCCGATAAATCCAATTGGCATATTATGCTTCGGATAATTTCCACTTTGTGCTATCAACTGTGCATGACCATTCCGTTTTTTTGGCAAAACAAATGTGGCAAATGCCTGAAAAGCAGTTACATTTAAAATGATTGTGTTTTAACTTGCGAAATTTTTGGTATTTTTTAGAATCGTTACGTTTAATGCGGATTGATTGGTTGGGTAAGGATTTATGATGTCTTATGACATGACATCATAAGACAATAAAGTCCCAAATAAATTTGCCACAGTGAAATTGGAAATTTTGACATTTTGTAAACGTCTACACCAACTCCAACCCGGACAACAGCATTAGCATATCCCATCATTATTGCTATCTCTATTCAAATTGGATTAGTAGCAAATACGCAGAAGGTAATAGATACTGTGACAAGTAATATAGATATATAAGCGCATTCCCACACACCAGCCCACACAGGGCTTGAACAAACTCGCCCATAAAAAGTAATTGAATCCAAAAAGGATGTTTGCTCTCTTTTTTCTTCTTCACAATAAATGTGTACCAGCTACGACAATTCGTAACTGCGCCTTTTTAAAAAAAAATAATGCCTTACTTTGCAACTGGCATAAAGTTTGAAAAAATGCAATAAGGATAGTAGTAATGAACACACGAGTTGAAAAAGAATCCTCTGGATCCGATCACATGACATTATCAAATAACGAGAAGGTTTATATAACTAAATATTTCCTTCATTTTGTGCAAGTATTATTTGCACGTATCAAATATTGCGATTCCCCCATTTATTTGTCATTTTCTCGGAATTAAAACGACATTCCCTTGAGCTAGCGGGGTAAAATGAAACTAAAATCATTTTACCATGGCACCTATGCAAATATGTCCATTTGTAGATGCTGTGGAATGAAAATCAATTGACATCCATCCATACAAAATCAAATTTTATCCATTTCAGGTCAAAAGAGATGATGATAGCGGAGCATCAATTTGTTAAGTCAAATGCTCAGCTCCATACTACATTTTTCATCATCAGAATGTCTCGACGACTAGACATTTATGTAGCCCTTACCGTTGGCAAACATTAGCGTGTCTTTTTTTTGCAAAAAGATTTTTCAACTTTTTCATTCCGTTTTTCTTTTCAAGACGTTTAACTCTAATGTACGTTTGTATGCGCACCACCTACAAAAACGTTATCCTCCGGCACTCTCCTTCTCTGAGCATCAATCTGAGAAAGAGGACGTGAAAAAGCTACATTGCCAGAAGGAATCTTGAGGATATGACGTATCATATTTTCGTATTCTATTTCGAATCTCTCCCCTTTTCTCTCCACTGTCGCTCACCACACCACTATATGATGATATAGGGAATGCATGTGTGTGCATTCTCACATAAAAACGATACTTCCGTTTTTCCCTTGTCTTGCTAGATCTTTGCTCACTCACTCGTTCACTTTTTTCTCCACATTTTATTTCCTTTGCCTAGAGCACAGGGAAGAGAATGAAAGTTGGATGGATGGAGCAGTGTGTTTATATAAAAAGGTTTTTTTCTTATCGCCATACCTTTATCAATTTTTCAAAGGTAAATTTAAAAAAAGATTTTCTCCAAATTTTTCTGACTGATAAGACACTCACCAAACAGCAGGAATCGAGAGAGAAAAAAGGAAATGGGAAAAATTGTGAGAAGAAGAGAACCTCAGGATTGAGGATGGAAAAAATCAGGTATTTGATTTCATTCTTGTGGGCTCGTGTTTCCAAAAAACGAGTTGAAAATTGTATCGTGGGAAAGAGCGGGGAGGCTATTTCTATGTTGTAACCATCTTTAATAAGCTATTGTCGATAGAAAAATATCGAGTGATCCAATAAAACCTCATAAAAGTATTCCCCTACCATCTATCATCTCTTTTTTTCATGATGCGAGCATTAAGTATTATCTGGCTAGATAATATACGATGATAGAGGAAACGACACAAAAGAATATTTGTGCTGAAAATTAAAAACGTGTAGCAACTACGATAGCATGTTACACGAGAGGAAGAGTGTGTTGGCCTAAAGTATTTTAATTTCGTGACGATGTGTTACCAACACGTAATAAAAGTAGGGAATGTGGGAAATCTGATGATAACTTAATTTGTAGCTTCGTGGAAAACCCAAGCATTATTGCCTAATTTCTGTAGAGATGATAGGGTGTCATCTTGTCCACTGTTCCAATAATGTTGATATTAGGCAATAGGTGAAGGTTACTGCTGAATACACAAGAAACTCTTCACCACACCA
The DNA here is from genome assembly GCA_001718145.1 of Orchesella cincta. Classification (NCBI taxonomy): domain Eukaryota; kingdom Metazoa; phylum Arthropoda; class Collembola; order Entomobryomorpha; family Orchesellidae; genus Orchesella; species Orchesella cincta. The sequence goes on along the minus strand of LJIJ01000267.1, from coordinate 9,526 downwards.
ACCACTTTGAAATGATAGGACGACCAAAAAGTAATTGAAAATGGAGAGATGGAAATGGAGAACTTTTGCACGCATAACTACTCGTCCGCAAGGTGATATAGTGATAACAACTCACAAGAAAATTATTTACTGCTTTCCTCTCAACCCAATCCAACATATGGTGAAAGAAAGGCTAGATAAAATGGAGAAAAGATAGTGAATATGATTTTGGATTGAGGAGCCCCAAAGAAAAGAGGTGGAGGATGAGGAACACCCAGTGTAAATTGTGGAAAGTGGAGGAGCAAGACGGAAAAATGAAAGTTATGGGTACTAAACTATTTCTCGCTTGTCCTTTCTCATCTTTCTTTTTTTCTTAACTTTATCCTTGTGCGGAAAACTTTTTTGTTCTTCCTCATTCTCCTACAACAAGAGGAGAGAAAGAGGACCAAGATTTTTTGTTGTCTGTGTTGGTTTCTCTGTCACTAGTTTTTAGTTCTGGTCCAGCTGTTATAATATACTGGTCCCGAATGATATGGTAGGGCCGACAACATATGGTGTGGTGTGGTGGTAACAAGCATGGTGTGAAGAAGCAGAGTGTCGTTGCATGCTCACACGGATTGTGATATGGGTAAAAGAAAGTTGGAGAAACGAGTGTAAGGATTATGTGTACATAATCTTAGCACGACCCACTCATTCCATTGCTTCGCTCAAAAGATCGCTAATCATCCGAAACTGCAGCATGCAAAAGAAAATTGTTGGTTTGTACAGATGATGATTAAGATGGAGACAGAAACGACAACACATTCCTCCCCAAGAAAAGAACAAGATAAAGAAAAAAGTGGAGAAATCCCAAGTGTCGTGTCACAAAAACTCGTGCCAATTTGGATCCATTTCTAAACCTCGTGTTTTTACTACCTACTTTCTCCCTTGTTCACGCTTTCACACAAAAAGTAACTTGGTTTGGTTGAGTATATCCTATCCCGGTGTGAAAAGGTAGGTTTCAATCAGATGCATTTCAACGGATGGTGTGAGTGAGTGAGTTCCACCTAATATCAGGATTGATTCCAGCCTCTTTCCGATCCTAACCTCGAAATTGAGGGCGAAGGATCAGTAAATTAAAAAACATGAACTTTTAAACTCACACGAAGGTTTTCAATTCACCAAAAGGAAACGAATGTCGACAGGAGTAGGAATCAATGAGATTATCTCGTCTACCTAGTTGAATTCAACGACAGATTGACACAGAGTGAAAGTGAAGAACGGCAAAGAATTGAGTTACAGGAGCGGGCTGCTTAATTGCAAACTAAATTCATTTCGAATGTGTTCATCATCCCAACACAGTGACACAGAATGGGAGGCATCCCATAGATTGCGGAAACTGATTAAATTGCATTCTACTTTCTTGCTCTACTTAAATAAAGGCTATTACATGGGAGCCCTGTACATCAAACCTTTTCCGCCTACTTACTTATTTGCTTATGTTAGACCTGAAATAATTTCCCTCGTGAGTTCATTTCAGATGCCTTGAAGCTTCTCATTTGTCATACATAGTTTTTCACTCTTGTCACCGCCCTTGATCCACTCTTCATATGTGAATGGAATTGAGTATATGTAGACACATATCTCTCCATTATTCACGAGATGGTTGGGCTGGATGGAGCCCGAGTTGAATTTAATCTGCACATTAGTTAAGCTCATTGTACTGGAACACATACAAAAGGACTTTGTCTGGCTTGCCGGAAATTTGTTTTCAATTTCAAATCAAGATCCGTTCTATGATTTTAGAGTGAAAGCCGCACCAACTTTTATCCCATCCACTATCAGTCTGATTCTGCTGCATTTTATTTCAACTTTCTCATATCCTACAAAACTTATCGGTGGATGGATCGGGTTTATGAGCAGTCGCCCATGAAAATGTAGGACTTGTGCAGAAAAAAAACACCCAACTGTACCCTATCGGTAGATGCTGCGCCAACTGGGGCTACTGATGCACATAAAATTTCATAAATTGTTAATGGCCTATGCATATCCTATGCTTTTTCTCTCTCGCAATGAATAGGAAATGACAATTTTGAATGAACAATTTTTTCCGTCTCAAAAATGTTCATATCACCAACCTACAAATATATAGGGAAGGTAAGCCCTTTCCTATACTTTTTATTTGGTCTATTCAACCCACATATTCTATAAAAGTTCTTCATCAACATTAGTATCAGTCTCCTGAAAGCGATATTACGCATATATCACAGGCCCACTAATGACTTGTATGGTGAAAAGAATGACTGGCTATAAACTGCATGTGATCGGTAATTATATGGCCGATCAACTTGTCCTCTTTTTTAATCGAATAAAGAATAATGAGGGAAAATGCCGTAATGCATGCATGCAGCTCAGCAAGGAAGAAAAAGGTGGATCCCAACCCAAACTTGATTTTTTCCTGCATGCCAATGTAAAAAACTGTCTTCCCGTTTTCTTCAGATAGAGGGAATGGCTGGAAAAAGTAACGATGGTCAAACAGTCTGCTTTCCCCATAATATTTGGTTGTGGGAAAAATCGTTGAGGGATATAATGATCTTTTTTTTCTGGAGGAAGCCTGCTATAATGCTTATGGCTGGTTGATGACTGATACCAAGCCTTGCCTTCATTATGGGATACATGCCTTCATCCATAAAATGGTTGGGACACAAAATGAACTAAACTTATTGGAAAAGTTGCCCTGCAAAATATATTGTTAGAAACATGTATGGATTCATCATATCATCATCATGAATGAGTCAAGCAGAAGCTCTCTGGCTTTGGCTTTTTCTTCCCACTTTTTCCCTCACTCGTCCATAGTTTAGTGTGGTAGAGGACTAAGCAATCTGACTCAAAATATGCATACTTATAGCGGACAATATACTCGGTAAACATTTACTCTTATCTTTTCTTGCAAACATTCCACCATAGTTGGTATCAGGGAAAACACTCGAAAAACTTGACTCCCTTTTCTCTCTCGCTTTTCTTCCCAATCAATATAATTATTAGTGATGTGTGTTTGCATACACTACATTCCTTCTATCACTCAACCTATCTCGTCTTTTGCATGAAGTTAAACCCCCTTTGTTTATCTTTTTCCACGTAGCGAAATGAGGACAAGAGTAAAACTCCGTTTTCCCATACAACATTGGTTTATGCTTGGCTCGCTGTTCTTCAGCATAATATTTTGAGTAAACTTATCTTGATGATGATGACGACGACGAAGGTTGACTGATGGCAAGCAAATAAGTTTGGCTTAGCGTCTTCATGACAAAAATGAAAATCCCGAAATTAAATCTTTATCTCACGTATAAATATGCAAGTTACGTGGAAACGATACAATCGCATCGATTTTCTCCCAAATTCTGATTACTGATCAATTACGACGTGGCCAAGTATGCTTTGAGTCTTGTTTGGCTTTCTTCCGTCTTTGATCGTGACAAGTCAATGCTTTCAGATAAAAATTGGGAATTTCCCTCACAAAAATATCATCCTTGTTTGAATTTGCTTATGGAGTTTTTTTGAAGTCCTCAAACCAGCTTAGTTTTCATTCGCATTGCATAACCACAACTGCTGAGGGAATTGAGAGCTAGGCTTGGGTTGACTCTCTGAGTGAAAGAAACATTATTTGCGATAATAAACCAAAGAAAATAAACTTTATAGCTTGTTCACTTTCTAGCTCTCTCATTGACTTATGTCAGTCACTCGAGCTGCCATTCCAATCCTCATGATTTCCAATCCATTGCGGAATTTTCTCCCTTTCCTCTCATTTTACGATACAAAGCTCAGATTCCCGGAAAGGGAGCAATCGCTCGGAGAGCCAACTAGCAAACATATTTTTTGTACAAATCCAAAATCTATCATTATTGATTAAATCCAATATATGCCGAATACGACGGGAGAGTGACAAGGGAAAATCTCTGTGTTTTACTGCCACTTCCCTTTCACGTCATGTGTCCCCCTACCCTCGTGGTTTTATGTGTGATATAAAGATTGTAATTTGCATAAAGGCATAAAAATCATATTAATTTATGGAAACAAAAAATGACGAGGAACTCCACTTTATTATTCTTCTCGTGGCTTGTGGAGCAACGAAATGTTTGAAGTTGTACAGAAGAAGAAGAAAAAGTTGTGGAAAAATAAAAACTAGTGTGGTGAGCTTTGGCTGTTGTGGTGATGATGTTGGCTCAGCAATATTTTCAATAGGTTTGATTCGATTTGCTCTTTCGTTGGTTCTTCTGACGTGTTATTTTATATTCTCCCCACTTTATTCCACATTCACATCATCATCATCTTCATATCTGCTGAGATGGATGTGCGTGCATGTCTCTACCTTCATGAACAAGCCTACAACAATCAAATGCTGTGAGCCCAATATCAAAATATTTTTGAGTTGTCTTCGTCATCTAACAGTGACTCAGACGAGTGGAAGAGGCATTATTTTTTTCAATGTTTCAAATCATGAAATTTACTCCATCACAACAAGCCGCTCTTTTACTGAATAAAGGAGAGGCGAAACGAGTGAGTGGAACCATATAAACGAGGAGGATTGTGTATACGAGCCTCATAAAAATGAGGTTCCGCTTTATCTTTCTTTCGTCCCGTACATGAAAGTCAGAGCATGTTTTCGTGCTCAAGAATTCGCCATGAAATAATACATAAATGCTGTTTGGTTGTAGAGAGTAAAGTACTATTACTTCTTCATCTCTTCATCTTACTTCTCAGTCGTTTCTTTCTCTTTCTTTTAACATCTCCACAAAATTGCATAGGCAGAGAACAAACAAGTAAAAAATGTACACGCGGAAACCACACAAGCTCACACACAACATATCCACAAACATAGGGCACTTGTGGAAGAGTGGAATGAAAACAACAAGAACATGAAAACTGTTTGGCAAAGAACCACAAAAAAGGGCAACCAGATGTTTCATATCTTTTCTCCTGGTTTTGTTTGGTAGTGAATCTTCCACTTCCTTTTCTTCCTTTCTTTACAAAATTCTCTGGTTTTTTTTTGTGGTGATAATGTTGTTCTGTAAAGCTATCATAACCTTTGGTCTGGTTTCCTTTTTCAACATTTTCTTACTTTGAGGTGGTTTCCCTTGGTCTGGTTTGGTTAGCTCCGCACATATAAAAAACCGCATATTATGCTGGAGTGTCTTCCCACTATATCCCATAGCTGGATGATGGTATGGATATTTTTATGCTTATGCACTTTCCTGCGCTCCGAGTTTGGGAGCATGAGAAAGAAGAAATTATTGCTCACTCAGCAAAAAACATAAATTGACTTGCTCTTGACATTACAAAAGGAAAAGGGCTCTCATCTCGTTGGAGTACGGTACCTTGGTTGCTACTTTATATGTGAGAGCATCATATATAATTTTTTTGAGACAAGATGCTCCTATTTTTGTGTGCGCTACATACAATTCTTTTTATATATTTTGTTGTTATTATTGTGTGCACTCAAATAATATACACGCTGCACTTTTTTCGCTGCAATTTGATATATCACTCTACGTTTTTGGAGGAGGAAGGGGGTAGAAAATTGGTGATAAAACTGGGCGGAAGGAAAGGAAGTAAATGACGGGTATCATATGAAGATGATCATCATCGTCATGTTCTGTTGCTGCACACTGACATATCACTTTTTCCGATGCACTTGATTGTTGATTGCAATGCATCCTCCCGTGTTTTATCGTACTTCCCCCTCCAAAATTCTGGAGAATGAGTGAAACAGAGAAATTGTACGGGGAAAACGGGAATGCAGTCATGCAGGCTTCTACTCAATTTCCGTGCTTCCAATCTCCCATCGAAATATAAAATGGAGCACATATCTATGTCTGAGATAATGGCTGAGAATCTGTCAAGTTGATTCAATCATTATTTCTGAAAGGGAGAAGAGGAATTTCTTTTACAGTGGAGAAAAAACGAGGACGTTCCTTTACACAGAATAGTAGCAGAGCATCTCTACCTTTAGCCTTTGACTACTAGAATGTAGGAACAAGAAACTTTCTTGGAGAAGAAAAACAGTTAAAAAGAAAACAAATACTTTTCCAGGAATGCAGTGCAATACGGCAAAGGCTTCCTTGTCTACCCAACAAAAAATGGATGGACAAAAATGTTAAAAGAAAAGGGTAATGCTAATAGATTCCTCAATTGACATTCTTCTCTTTTTTATCCCTCATCCCCATTTTTATGGCTTTCTTACTTCAAACGCAGAAGAGACAGTGGCAGTTTAGGCCACAATCCACTGCTATTTTCATTTCAAAGTCAACAAGAGCAAAAATGTGGGGTTCCTCTCCCTTTCTTTTAGAACTGATAAAAAGTTCATGTTCAGGATAAGTAGTACTCACTCTCGCAATGCAAACAACATAAAAAGAATATTTTATGGACAAGACTGTCCGCTACAGTCAACAGTGGTAGAAAAAATGCCAATGGTCAATTAATGTTTTGATTCCTTTTTATATCTTTTTCATTGTCTCATTGTGTTTTAGCCCAAAATTTTCATGAAAACAATGCCGAATATTGTAGTCGTGGTTGTGTGCAGAAAAAACGAGCATGCATTTTATGTCGGCTAACTACACTGCCTCCAATAAATAGTCTACATTGTTGTTTGTAAAAGAAAAGTTGCGACACTATCTAAATATAAACTTGTTCCCTTTTTTCTTACTCCCTTATCCTTTCAAGACTAAATTTATGGAGATAGAAGCGACAAGTTTATTATTTACCAAGTGCCCTCCACTTTATCTTTTACAAACAAAAAAAAACACATAATCAATGTAAGACTATTTTTATTTTTTAATTTTTTCATGGAGGCCAAGCTTAGTTAGCCGACATAAAAATGCCATGCTCGTTTTTCTGCCGACACAACCACCCGACTACAATATTCTAGGCATGTTTTTACATTGATAATTTTGGGCCTAAGACACAATGCAGACAATGAAAAAGATTAAAAAAGGATCAAAACACTTTAATTGGACCATTTGGCATTTTCTACCACTGTTGACTGTAGCGACAGTCTTGTCCATAAAAATATTCTTTTATGTTGTTTGCCACTTGCGAGGACTGAGTACTACTTCATCCTGCACACTGAAGCTTTTATCAGTTCTAAAAGACAAGGGAGAGCGACCCCACATTGTTGCTCTTCGTTGACTTTGAAATGAAATAGGGCCAGTTGCGATTGTGGGCCTAAACTGACCACCTAGTCTCTTCGCGTTGTGAAGTAAGAAAGCCCATAAAAATGGGGATGAGGATAAAAAACAGAGAAAGAATGTCAATGAGGAATCATTAGCATTCACCTTTCTTTAACATTTTTGTCCACTCCATTTTTTGTTGGTAGACAAGGAAGCCTTTTGCCGTATGCACTCATTCTGGAAAAGTATTTTGTTTTCTTTATTTAACTGTTTTTTTCTTCTCCAAGAATGCGTTTACTTGGACTTTTCTTTTCTTGTTCCTACATTCATACGTCAAAGGCTAGAAGCGTAGAGATGCTCTGCTACTTTCTGTGTAAAGGAAACGTACTCTTTTTTACTCCACTGTAAAAGTAAAATTCCTCTTCTCCCTTTCAGAAATAATGAGTTTGAATCAACTTGACAGAATTCTCGAGCCATTATCTCAGACATTAGATAAATGTGCCCTCCATGTTATATTTTCGCATGGAGATTGGAAAGCCCACGGCAAATTGAGTTAGGAAGCCTGCCCATGACTGCATTCCCGTTTTCCCCCGCTACAATTTCTCTGTTTCACTCATTCTCCAGAATTTTTGGAGGGCCGGAAAGTACGCATAAAACACGGGAGGATGCATTGCCAATCAACAATAAGTGCATCGGAAAAATGTGATATGTCAGTGTGCAGCGCAACAGAACATGACATGCTGATACATCATTCATAGATACCCGTCATTTTACTTCCTTTCCTTCCGCCAGTTTTAATCACCAATTTCTACCCCCTTCCTCTCAGAATAACGTAGAGTTGAGTATATCAAATTGCATGCCGAAAAAAGCTGCCAGCGTGTAATTATTGAGTGCCACCACAATAATAACAACAAAATATTATAAAAAAATTGTATGTAGCGCACACAAAAATAGCGAGCATCTTGTCTCAAAAAAATTATATATATGCTCTCACATATTAAGTAGCAACCAAGGTACTCGTACTCCAAACGAGATGAGAGCCTTCCTTTTGTAATGTCAAAGAGCAAGTCAATGTTATTGTTTTTTTGCTGAGTGGAGAATCAATTTTCTTCTTTCTCATGCTCCCAACTCGGAGCGCAGGAAAGTGCCATAAGCCATAAAAATATCCATAACCATCATCCAGCTATCGGCGATATAGTGGGAAGAACCACTCCAGCATAATATGCGCGTTTTTATATGTGCTGGAGGCTAACCAAACCAGACCAACGGGAAACCACCTCAAAGTAAGAAAAATGTTGAAAAGACCAGACAAAAGCGTTATGATAGCCTTTACAGAACACATTATCACCACAAAAAAAAACCCAGCAAGAATTTTGTAAAGAAAGGAAAGAAAAGGAAGTGGAAGATCACTACCAAAACAAAACCAGGCAGAAAAGATATAGAAAACATCTGGTTGCCCTTTTGCTGTTCTTTGCAAACAGTTTTCATGTTACTTTTGTTTTCATTCCACCTCTTCCACAATTGCCCTATGTTGTGGATATGTTGTTGGTGAGCTTGTGTGCGTTTTTCCCGCGTGTACATTCTTTTACTTGTTTGTTCCTCTGCGCTATGCCAATTTTTGTGCGCAATGGTTAAAAGAAAAGAGAAAGAAACGACTGAGAAAGTAAGATGAAGAGATTGAAGCAAGTAATAGCTACTTTACGTCTCTACAAATCAATACAGCATAGAATCAGGCGAAAATCTGACACGAAAACATGCCTCTGACTCTAGACGGCGACGAAAGAAATGATAAGCGCGACCTTTCATTTTTATGAGGCTCGTAATATCACAATCCTCTCTCGTTTATATGGTCCACTCACTCGGTTTCGCTTCTCCTATTCAGAAAAGAGCGGCGTCTTGTTGTGATGGTAGTTAAATTTTCATATTTGAAAACATTGAATAAAAAATAATGCCTCTTCCACTCGTCTGACAGTCACTGTTAGATGACGAAGACAACTCAAAAATATTTTGATATTCGCTCACAGAGTTTGATTGTTGTAGCTTGTATCATGAAGAGTAGAGACAATGCAACGCCACATCCATTCTCAGCAGATATGAAGCGAGATGAATGGTGAATGCTGGAATCAAAAGTGGGAGAATATAAAATAAACACGTTCAGAAGAACCAACGGAAAGAGCAAATCGAATTCAAACTATTGAAAATTTGCTGACGCCAAAACATCATCACCACAACAGCTCAAAGGCTTCACCACACTAGTTTTTTTCACAACTTTTTCTTCATTCTTCTGTACAACTTCAAAACATTTACGTGCCTCCACAAGCCACGGAGTAATGAATAATAAAGTGCGAGTCCTCGTCATTTTTGTTATCATAAATTAATATGATTTTAGTGCCTTTATGCAA